>LPNX010418540.1:0-146860 GCA_001517045.1 Pseudotsuga menziesii
CAACAATGGACTATAGTTTCGGTACTCTCAATTCTCTCTTCTTGCTTTCAATGTCTCAATGGTTCCTTATATAGCTTTCCAAAGTGATACTGAAAGGTCAAATCCATGCAATCTCAAGGCATATGGAAGGCCAGGAGTCATATGAGTCGGATTCAAGGCAAGGAATGGTCCAACAGTTTTGGATTATGCACACATCCCGATGTATGCGACTATAGAGGGAATATCCGCGTATGTACGCGGTTATCGGGGAAAAGGACGCGTATATCATTTTTGTAATGTTTTTAGGGATGGTCAATGATACATCAAAAGACAATAAATGGTCCATAGGGAATAATGAGTCTGCAGCGGGATAGGGGAAGGCCATACAATGTGTGATTCATCTAGTGTGGTGAAATCCGCTATAACAGACCTCATGCCAATGATATGATTGATTTTGTCAACAACCTTCAGTAGATCACCCAGTAAATCGGAAAAATGTCTGTTATAACCTCAAAAACCTACAGCTGGTCAGGATATGCAGCAACATGCTAAGCCTTCTGCAATTTATGAAATCCTAATAGTTCAATCCATGGAACTTAAGGGAAAGAATAAAAGGTACAAGGGTAAGAACAATGTTAATCCCTCCCAAACTCAAAAACTCATAGTTCAATCCATGGAACTTAGAGGAAATAAGAAGAAATATAAGAGTAAGAAGATGCTAACTTTGGGAAGGGATATGCACTGAATCCAGATCAAGATAGTGAGAAACAACAATATGTTGTATTGATGCAACCTAATCTTCAACACCATAATCAAATGGTTTCTACAAAACTGGTACTTCCGCTAAGGGAAAGCTAGTCAAAATCCTTGCAAGAGGGAAATGATCCCAATGCCAATGTCTTCATGTGTGATCATGAGGTGAACATTAAAACGATGTCTCATTCTTATGATGTCCCTCCTAGTACATTGGATCAATTGGAATCACAACCAAGTGGTTCTCTCACCATCGAGAAACCAACCATAGACATAGTACCACACCTCCCCAAAGGTGATCTATGTGAAACAATGCATTATCCTAATGCATGAGCTTCTCATAATGAAAATGTTGTTGAGGAAATAGCTCAAGTACCATGCTCCATGTCCTCCATGGAGGTGTTGCAATATTGTTCTGCAAAAAGAAAGGAACTATTGTTGTTGATCCAATCGATGCGACTTTGATCACATTAGACTTAGACCAATCAACCTGTAGGATTCCTTCCAAAGTTGCTTTTCATATTAAAGTAACATCTCATGGAAAGGATATCTTTCAAGCCATAGTCGATGAAGGGGCCTCAACATGTGTCATTCCATTTAAATGTTGGTAATAATTAGGATTACCCACCTTAGTTCAATCCCATACTGTGTGAAAATTATTTGATGTACATTCGTTCTCTCCTCATGAACTCATTGTCTCCTCCCCTATTGAATGGGGTCGAAAAATCGTCATAGTGGATGTTGAGGTAGTATATGCACATACATATTACAATTTTCTATTAGGACATAGTTGGATACATGCAATGATGGCTATAGTGTCTTCAGAGTCCTGAGTGATTTGGTTCCCTCATTGGGGGAAGATTGTCATGATCGACCAATTAGATTATTGCATGCTTGAAACTGCTATCCAATCGAATGTTCCTTTCATTAGAGATGCTCTAAAGGAATTTCAAGAAATTAGGGTAGGATCGTTAAAAAATAATTCCCTCATGGGAAATTTTATGATTCCTCAACACTTATCTGCTATAGAAGTGTCATACCAAGCTATTGAAATGGATTCAACAAATTTGGATCAACATCTTCCCTTGATGGAGGAATATGATCCAGTTACTTGTCCCATTTTGGTTGTGAGATATCCCAGCTCATTTGATTTCTTGGACGAAGTTTTATCATTAAATTAAACTACCCTTTAAGTCGTAAATAAGTGGTTGCACCCACCTAAGGACATCTTTTGTGGGGCCATTGGGATCATATTTGGTTTAAATCCACCAAACTATAAGAACATTCTTAGTATGTTCCTTGATATTATTAGGTATATTTGGAAGCATGCATATAGGTTTAGGTTATCCCTCTATGAAGATACATTTGAGCCTTTTGCAACCCAAAGTTTCCTTAGGGTCAAACGGTCCAAGGTAATTTTTAGGGGCAAAATTTCACCAATTGGCTATTTTTTTGGGTTTTTTTTCAAAAAATAAATTCACTTTTTAGTCTCTAATATCACCTATATTTACATGAAATATGTTTTTTCTATCATAGTATTTGCTAAAATTTACACATTTCAGTGTTAATTGTATGTTTCATATTTAATATGCACCTACCTATCTATAAACATGTTTTTTTCAATCCAAAACAATTGCATAGAATACTATACTTAAGTATAATATTAGAATCCTTAAAAATTACCTTGGGACTCGAACCTGTTGTGAATTGGTGGGTCAGCCCATCATATCTGTATTTTCCACCATTCCGACAAAAGAGCCTACCAAACATGGGACACACTAGTCAGCACCCCATTGCCATTTTGGTTCCCATGTTGAGTTATTCTCATAGGTCTGGGAGCTCAATTAGTCCCATCATGATATGGAGTTTGAGATTGCATACTTCTCTTCCATATAGTTATGACCATTTCCTGATGGGATCCCTATTTCATGTCAGTTTACATAAGCATGTGTCAAAATATGCGTATGAAAATTTGTGCTTACTACTTTGGTGCTTATTGTTGATGTTGTGTATATGCCTTTGCAGTCACGTTTTGCTCAAAATGTCTATAAACCATTAATTCTGTTTAAGTTGACCTGTACATGCAATAACTATTTGATTCAGGTAGTTAATGGACCATGATTCATTGTGATTTATGATTTTGGTGTTTTTTTCAAGAATTAGCATGAAGTAAACCACATTTCCCCCTTCATACTTGTTCATCGCATTTAGATAACCACAGTTACTTGGTTCTATTTCACTGTCCTTCGACACATAATCCTGCTTCAGATAGCCAACCGATGGAGGGAACATCCGTAATAGTGTGAACAACTAGACCAACCCTTGTTCACAATATGTATCTTTGCTTTGTCCTGACCCATGAACTTGAAAAAGAGAGTACACCCATGCAACACTCATTCCCTACCATGTACCATATCATTCTTTATTGTTTTTTCAAACTAATGAATGAAAAAAGTACTAAAAATTTAAAAAAATAGAAGAATAAAAAAAAGGGGGGGGGGAGACACTTGAATTTTGTCATATTGAATCTTTGAGAAAAAGCAAACAGTAAGCAATAGTCAACCTTGAAAACAATGCATAATTTTGTATTCACTTTCAGTACACCATTTATATTTTCCTTAGGAATCTATACCAGTAATTTGAACAGATCTCCACCGATAGGTTATCCTTCTTGTCATCTATGTAGATTTCGTTAATTCATCTGGAGTTGAAGAATTTCACAATGGTTAGTTACTCGACTCTTTTGTTTCCAGGTGTCCATTCTACGTCATGTTATGTGTTTAAGGGAAGTCAAACTAATGTTGACCATTCCTCAAATATTCCTGACCAATCATGTTGACCTTCCTTGTGTCAATATACGATGTTGGATCTTGCATCTATACCAAATTATATCAACATATTGTCTTAGTTTCATGTCAGTTGATGTGGGATACATTAATTCCCTCCTTCTGATGGATCCATTCCTATCGATGCCAAATCATCATCTAGGAAATGGATCTAGGAACCCCACTGAATACCTTGGATCTTGTAGTCATTAGTGGCAGGATTCCTCACAAACAACAGTGGGTATACAACAATGACCCCTGATTGTTTGATTCTACAAGTGTTCAACTTTATAAAATATATTCACACTTGTCACTTTGTAATCAAGTACCTTGGATTCCATCATCATTATCGGTGGGCCTCCTCGCATCTATCAACAATATACATCAATTACTAGTAATCAGATGGTGTTTTATTATGCTCAACATCGACTCATTTATTCACATGATATAGACTCGTACTATCTTTGGTTTATTTGAAGACCTTGGGAAAAAAATTGTATCACTCATCGATGCACTACTTGAGTTGTGCAAGATTAGAATTCTATGTCAAAGCACCACAAAGACCTGGATATTTTGCACTCATAAAAAAGCGCTTGTATACATTTTTTTATTTTTGACATGGATCCACTATGTATTTTTTCATGGGAATGCTTGTTTATTGCTGAGCATGGGTATACCCGCCTCAAAACGATATCAAATATTTGGGAAATTTCCTTGTTTGACTTGTAGGTATTTCTCCAACTCTTGCGTGCATAAACCATCCTTTTCCACCATGCCTTGATCACTAAAGAGTATTAGTACAAAGAGTATCAAAATTAAAGACAAATCAATGTATTTTGGCCCTCAACATAGCTTCGGACCTCACACATTAGGGGGCATCTATTAACAATAAAATTAACACCCTTGAGAGTGTTGGTCTGAAAACATATTTCTACTTTGCCCGCAACATGAAGATTAGAGTTTTTGAACAATTTGACCACTTCTACCACAAAGGGAAAAAATTTTGAAGATAAGGAGGCTCTAAAGAGGCCAAGTCTGTGACCACTTAAGGGCCAAATCCCAGTTCCTATAACTCACACAGTGGAAAAATACCTAACATGGGCCATGATTGTCCTAGAAATACTAAAAGTCAAGTTGAAATGCCTAAAAAATAAGGAAAGTGGGTTTTTTGAAGGAAATAATCAAAAAATTCAAAAAACCTAATCCCATATTCATCACCAAGAGATGGATTCTCAAATCCCAATCTTATAAATGGAAGGCATATGAGGCGAATTAGGGAGGGCAACCAAGAAAATAAAGGCATGTTGTAGGATTTGGAGGCTAGAGATAGAATCTTTTTCATATCAAGAGTTTTGGTGATAATTATCTTTGATGGAGAAGGATGATTTAGAGGAAAGGAGAAATGGATTCATCTATTATTGGGTTGTAATCACTTTGCTCCTGTTTTTAATATGATTCAATTCAAGTTTTCCCAAATGTTGTGACTGAATCTATGTATTTCCATATTTTTTTGTCAATGTGTGGTAGATAGATTTCAAGTTTTTGAAGTTTTCTAAAGGTTAGAGATAAGGAACTAGCAAGATGGTTGTGAATAGAGGCCTAAATGACATGGATGCTCAAGAAGAAGGTTCGTCCATAAATGTAACACTTCAAGAGGTAATCTCCTTTCACTACAACAAAACCTTGTGATTAACATCTCTTTTAGCTTCCTTTTCAGCATCCACTATTACTTTCAGTGTATTTTTAATCATTTTTTAGATAGAGTGGACACTTTTCCATGGGATGGCACTTTTAATTGCTTTATTTGCACCCCTTTTTAAAATATGGCGCTAATTTGGATGCTAATTAGAATCCCAATTAACGTCCCAATTATCGTCCCAATGTGCATCCTGATTAGAATCCCAATTATCATCCCAATTAGTGTCCCAATTAGCGTCCTAATTAGCATCCCTTTTCAAAATTTGGTGCTATTTTGGACGCTCATTAGCATCTCAATTAATTCCCCAATTGGTGTCCCAATTAGCATCACAATTATCATCCCAATTAGCATCCTAATTAACGTCTCAATTGTTGATGTATTTGTAACTTCGGAATGTATTCACTTTTATATTTTATGTATTGTACCCCGATGCTTATTCCGGGAAGTATCTATAATGTAATTGAGTCATGTCATGCCCCGATGTTCCTATCAGGAGATTCGATAATATAAACAAGTCATGTAAAGTCATAGAGGGTAACCCTTCCTATTAATCAAGGGTTAAAGTCCCCGTAGTTGTGGGGCCCTAGGGTTATTAGAATCTCCTAAAGAAGTTATCCCTAGTGAGTAATTGTCAAGTCGGGAATTATTATAAATAGAGAGTGAGTCTGTCTATTTATCACACATTCACTCACACTCAGTTGTAGCACATACTGAGAGAGAAGAAGTTGTTGGGACAAGAGAGAGAGAGACTACTGCTGTCGGGAGATCATATTACTGTTTTGGGGTTTTGCTTTTGGTGTTGATTCTATCTCCAAGGAAGTTGTGGGGTTTTCTCCTTTATGGTTTCCCCAAGGAAAATATTTGTGTCTATTGTATCTTGTGTTTGATTGATGTGCTTGTTATTCTCTTAGTTAAATATACAAAGATACTTCTAGCTTGAATGATAAAAATATAACATGGTATCAGAGCTAACCTGAGAAGAAGACACTATGCAGCTGCAGAAACTAGGGATTCCTACTTTTTGGATCTCTCTCCATAGATTTTCAGAAAAAGAAGGTTGGGCTGACTCTCCTCTCTAGGGCGCATATTTCTATCGAAGCAGAATCTAATTCTGAGTATTTTTAGTTTTTGACTCGGCACTACTACCAGAAATTAGGACTGCTTTTCATATAAGTGGAATTTTTGAGTGAGCCTAGGTTTGGATTGATCTCCTCCTCAAAATCGAAGTTTAGAGATCAAGATCAAAGTTTTTGGGTTGGGAAAAACTTTGGGAAATTCAAACCCTAATCTTTTCCTAAACCAGCTCTGCATAAATTCAGCTCCAGATCCAGTTCCGACATCTTAACCTAGTAAGATCTAAATCCTTTGTATTTCCATTCGAGGTTCTAAGTTAAGATGTCTCATCATACCAAGCTTGATGAAAAGCTTGAGTGAGTTGATAACTTCTGAGTTTGGAAGTATAGGATCTCCCTGGTCCTAGAAGAAAATGAGTTGGACTCTTACATCAATGAAGAGGTTCCATTTCTAGAGGGAGAGGATGCTAAGGCCTTACACAAAAATAAATTGGTCATGGCTAAGAGGAATTTCTGATTCAATCAAGGATCACCTCATACCATAGGTGTCCTCCCTAAAGACACCTAAAGCTATGTTTGATGCCCTAACCAAACTGTTTGAAGGGAAGAACATAAATTGGAAGATGACTTTGAGAAACCAATTGAAGAATGTAAAGATCTAGAATGCAGAAACCATCCAGTATTACTTTACAAGAGTCTCTCAGATCAAGGAACAACTTGAAGTAGTAGATGAAGAAGTGGAGAATGCAGAAATTGTGATGACCACCTTGAATGGCCTCCCTAGATCATGGGACTACTTTATTCAAGGGATCTGTGCCAGAAAGAAGCTAGTCAATTTCAGTAGACTGTGGGGAGAATGCTCACAAGAAGAAGATCGTATAGTAGCTCGAGAAGAAAATATGGGAAGTGAAGATCAATATCTTAAAGTACACTCCAAGAAAAGCAGAAGAAACTCTCATCACCCCAAAGGTAAGCACTTCCACCAAAAAGATAATACTAGAATAGATTTATCTAAATTCAAATGCTATACATGTGATGAAAGAAGACACTTTCCCAAATATTGTCCTAGAAACAAAAATAACTCTCATAAGAAGAAGGGAAACAAGAGAAGACATCATGCTCATGCTGCAAAAGATGATGAACCTTCCACAAAGAGAATCAAGCAAGAAAGTAATGATTCTTCAAGTGATGAAGAATATGTCTTGGTTTCCGCTCTCATGGGAAACATCACACATGGAAGCAATGATTGGCTTATAGATAGTGGGTCTTCCAAACATATGACAGGATTCAAATAATCCTTTGTGAAACTATCAAAACATGAATCACCCCACAAGGTGAAACTTGGAGATGCTTACTAGTATCCAATAAAAGGTAGTGGGGAATCCTCCTATAATCTAGACTCTGGAAAGTATATGATGATGAAGGATTTCTTGTTTGTACCAGGACTTAAGAAGAACCTCCTCTCCATATCTGCATTGGATGCAAAAGGCATGAGGGTTGCATTTGTAGATGGCCAAGTTCTCATGTGGCCAAAGGGAAAGACTATTGATGATGCAGTAGTGATTCGGGAACAAGACGGGCATCTATACAAATTGAAGGGCCAACTAGAACAAGCTTTGGTTCATGAATCAGTAGAACCAAATGAAATTTTGCATATAAGGCTTGCACATGTGCATTACAAAGGAATACCACTTGCAAGAAAAGCTATTGAAGGTCTTTTAAAAATTTAGGAAAAACATGATGGTGTCTGCAAAGGATGTGAAAAAGGAAAGAACACAAAGAAGACATTTCCAAGTAGTGAAAGCAAGGAAAAAGGAATCTTGGAAATCATCCACTCCGATGTATGTGGTCCGATGTCATCCATTTCATTAAGTGGGTATGTATACTATGTTTCTTTTATTGATTATTTTTCTAGGAAGACATGGATATACTTCTTGAAGAACAAAGATGAAGTATTCATCAAGTTCAAGGAATTCAAATCCTTGATCGAGAACCATACAGAAGAGAAGATCAAAACCTTTCGATCAGATAATGGTGGAGAATTCACATCAAATGAATTCAAAACATTACAGAAATATTCAGGGATTAAGAGGGAGTTAACCACTCCATATAATCCACAACAAAATGGGGTTACAGAAAGGAAGAATAGAATGATCATGGAAGCTGCAAGGGCCATGCTTCATGATCAATATCTTCCCATGCATCTATGGGTAGAAGCTGCCTGAACAATAATGTATGTACAGAACCATACTCCACAGAGTACTCGAGAACAAGAAACTTGAAGAAGTCTTTTCTGGAAAGAAACCAGAAGTCATACATCTAAGAATATTCGGTTTTCTAGTGTACATACACATTCCGAAAGAAAATATGACAAAGTTATATCCTTCAGGAAGGAAGGGTATATTTGTGGGATACTTTGAAAGCTCAAAGGCTTACAGAATATACTTCCTAGGATTCATGAAGATCAACATCAGTAGGGACGTAACATTTGAGGAAGACTCAGCTTACAACAAATCTAGAAAGAGACCTGTTGAAGAACCTGAAGAAACAGAAGTACCCAGAATTAATGACACAACCATGAACGAAGAAATTCAAGTAGGATATCGAGAAATAGAACCTTCCAACTATGAAGAAGCGGCAGAAAGGAAAGAATGGAAGGATGCTATGATCAAAGAGTATTAGTAGATCATAAAGAATGATGTTTGCGATGTTGTCCCTATACCAAAGAGGAAGTTTATTGTAATTTCCAAATGAATCTACAAGATCAAGCATGCTGCAGATGACAACATAGAAAAATATAAAGAAAGATTTGTGGCTCGCGGATTCTCCTAGAAAGAAGGAATATATTATGAATAAACTTTTGCACCTGTAGCCAGATACACTTCCATCAGATTAGTACTTGCTATGGCTGCAGTGATGAAATGGAAGATACACCAGATGGATGTCAAGACTGCTTTCTTGAATGTTGTAGTGGAAGAGGAAGTGTATGTGGATCAGCCACTCGGTTTTGAGACACATGACAGGGAGACTCATGTGTGTAAATTGAAGAAATCCTTGTACAGTTTGAAACAGGAACCCAGGACATGGTACAACATAATTGATAGCTTCCTATCCAGTTTGGGGTTTACCAAAAGTAAAGCAGATTCCAACCTTTACTACAAGGTTGAAGATGGGAACCCAATGATACTTTTGTTGTATGTAGATGATATGTTTGTAACAGGTATGGATGGGTTGATTGTTGATACAAAGAGGAAGCTTGCTGCTGAGTTTGAAATGAAGGACTTGGGTACGATGCACTATTTTCTAGGCATGGAAGTGTGGCAGAATACGGATGGAATCTCCCTCGGACAAGGGAAGTATGCAGTAGAGATCCTGAAGAGGTTCAAGATGATGGAATACAAGGCCATGATCACACCCATGGCATCGAATCTAAAGCTTCTAAGTGATGCTTCATCAGAGAAGGTCGATGCTACAATGTATCGTCACATGATTGGGTCCTTGATGTACCTGATGAATACGATACCAAATATTTTCTTTGCAGTGAACACCTTGAGCCAGTTCCCAATGGATCCGAGACATGTTCACTTGATTGCTGCAAATCATATTCTGAGGTACCTAAAGGTTACAGTTGATTATGGGCTCAAGTATAAGGCTGATCAGAAGATTAACATGGAAGGTTATGTTGATTTAGATTGGGTAGGTAGTGCCATCGATAGAAAGAGCACTTCAAGGTGTTGCTTCAGTATGGGATCAGGTATGATCTCTTGGTTTAGCAGGAAACAGTATTGCGTGGCACTGATATAGCTGTAGCAGGGTATGTCATAGCTTGTTCAGCTAGCTATGAGCCAGTATGGCTGAGGAAGCTATTGTCTGATTTATTTGATCTCCAGTTGGATGCTACTTGTATATATTACGAGAACCAGATTTGTGTGAAGTTGTCTGAGAACCTGGTTTTCCATGAGAATTTGAAGCATATCGACATAAAATATCACTATATCAGGGATATGGTGCATAGAGGAGCATTGAAGCTCTAGTATGTTGTGGCGGATGAACATATAGTTGATCTGTTGACTAAGCCATTAGCCAGAGTGAAGTTTGAGTACTTTAGGGAGAAGCTTGGTGTTCTCTAGATCGAGGTTCCCTCCAAGGGGAAGTGATTATTCCATGAGCCATTCTGACATGGTGAGAGGATTGGTTCCTTCGATGGTCAGATGTAAGTGCTGAGCCATTATGAGGTGACTGTGGGATGTGTTCCCACATGATCAGATATAAGTGCTGAAGGCCATTCTCTGGGAGAATGGAGGCACCTAGTCAGTTACCAGGAATACTCATCCTGGAGCTGAGGGACATTCTGATGTGACTGTGGGATGTGTTCCCACATGATTAGATGTAAGTGTAGAGCCATTCTGATGTGACTATGGGATGTTTTCTCACATGATCAGATATAAGTGTAGAGCCATTCTAAGGAGACTGTGGGATGTGTTCCCACATGATCAGATATAAGTGCTGATCCCTTCTAGCATGGATGTAGGATGTGTTCCCCACATGGCTGGATATAAGAGTTGATCCCTTCTAGCATGGATGCGAGATGTGTTCCCCACATGGATGGATATAAGTGCTGAGCCCTTTTGACATGGTTCTTGGATGTGTTCCTCCCATGGTCAGATATAAGTGCTGAGCCCTTCTGACATGGTTCTTGGATGTGTTCCTTCCATGTTCAGATATAAGTGTTGAGACCTTTTGACATGGTTCTTGGATGTGTTCCTCCCATGGTTAGATATAAGTGTTGAGCCTTTCCGATATGGTTCTTGGATGTGTTCCTCCCATGATCGGATGTGAGTGTTGAGCCTTTCTAGTATGGTTCTTGGATTTGTTCCTCCCATGATCGGATGTGAGTGTTGGGCCTTTCTGACATGGTTCTTGGATGTGTTCCTCCCGTGGTCATATGTGAGTGTTGGGTGTGCCTTTTTGACATGGTTGTTGGATGTGTTCCTCTCATGGTCATATGTAAGTGATGGGCGGGCCATTCTAACTTAGGGTTAGATATAAGTGCTGAAGAAGACCTACATGGAGGCCGGGACTACAACTAGCATGAAAAAGGGTTGGCTCTGTAGAACTTCCTATGATGAGAAGAATCAAGAGTTAACACCAATAATGATGACCCATTGATGATCCAGATCAAGTGATGATGATCCAGATCGAGTGATGATCCAGATCTAGTGATGATGATCCAACAGTGATGATCCATATCCAGTGATGATGATCCAACAGTGATGATCTATATTGAGTGATGATCCAGATCCAGTAATGAACATGAGTTGAAGATGAAGATGACGAGAACTCGATGATGATCCAGTGGATACAAATAAGAAGACTTGTGCTGATAAATTGTGTCAAGAGAATACCTTCCTAGTTAAGAGGAAGTGTTGATGTATTTGTAACTTTGGAATGTATTCACTTGTATATTTTATGTATTGTACCCCGATGCTTATTTCGGGAAGTATCTGTAATGTAATTGAGTCATGTCATGCCCCGATGTTCCTATTGGGAGATTCAATAATGTAAACAAGTCATGTAAAGTCATAGAGGGTAACCCTTCCTATTGATCAAGGGTTAAAGTCCCCACAGTTGTGGGGCCCTAGGGCTATTAGACTCTCCTAGAGATTTCAACCCTAGTGAGTTATTGTCAAGTCGGGAATTAGTATAAATAGAGAGTGAGTCTCTCTATTTATCACACATTCACTCAAAATAAGTTGTAGCGCATAACCGAGAGAGAAGAAGTTGTTGAGACAAGAGAGAGAGAGACTACTGTTGTCGGGAGATCATCTTACTGTTTTGGGGTTTTGCTTTTGGTGCTGATTCTATCTCTGAGGAAGTTGCAGGGTTTTCTCCTTTATGGTTTCCCTGAGGAAAATATTTATGTCTATTGTCTCTTGTGTTTGATTGATGTGCTTGGTATTCTCTCAGTTAAAGATCCTAATATAATTCTATCTTGAATGATAAAAATATAACACCAATTAGTGTCCAAAAAAGAATCCCATATAATGCCCAGAATAACCTCCCAAAACGTGTCCTGAATATCATAGTACTGTATATTTATCGGGGGTTAGCAATAGGAATTGTGACATGAATTTATGCAATAAAAACATCCAATATAGTGCCAAGTATAGAGCCAGGAATTGCACCTAGAAAATATCCAACATAGCACCAGGTATAGAGCTAGGTATAACACCTAGAATAATGCCAGAAATTTCAAAAGGAATAGCGCTAGGATTTGCACTAGGTTTAGAGCTAGAATTGTGTTTGGAAAATGTTCGACATAACTTCAAATATATCAATGATCAATGTCAATTCCAATGCCAATGATTATGATTCATGTGATAGTACTTTTGGATCTTTATTTATCATAGTGGCACCTAAATGACCACAATCATGGCACTTTTGGATCTTGATTAATCCTAATGAGGGGTAAATTACCTTAATGTCACCTAAATTGCTCTAATGGAATTTGAGTGTCCCCAACAACATTTGATATACCCTAATGGAATCTGATTGGCCCTAACAACATGACGCTGATGAATTACAATAATTATGATGGAGCATATGGATATGATTTGATAAGTATAAGACTATATCATCCACTCTTGTGAGGTAGTAAGGTTCCTTGCTCATTATTATCACAATTATATTGATGATGACATTGATGATGACTACAACAATGCCAATGATGCTAATTTATTGTATGATGATGCCGACGATGTAGATTTCAATGATTATTATGCATGTGGTATCACTTTTGGATCTTAATTGATTTTAATGGAACCTAAATATATGTAACGACATCTAAATGACCCTATTATCATCGAAATGAGTGTAACGACATATAAATGACCTTAAAATTTACATGATATGAATCTTAATGGCAATGAGTGATTAAAAACACTAATGGCATATGAGTGACCATAATGACAATAATGACGATGATTTTGTTGATGACGTACTTAATGCAGACAATGATGATGATAATGAGGATGATGATGAAGATGATGTTGATGTACCATATGGAATTGATGATGATGACGATGACAACGTTGATGTACATGATGACGATGCATGTCTTAATACTTCTGGATACTGACTGATCCTAATGGAACTTAAATGTTCATAATGACATATGAGAGACATATTATTATCACCTAAATGGATCTAATGACATTTATTTGTCGTTGACGACATTTTAGTGACCTTAATGGCATTTGAGTGATTGTAACAACATGGCATGGATCCAAATGGTGATGACAAATGATGAACCATAATGGCATATGAATGACCCTATCAATGATTATGACAATGATGTGGTTGATGATGTACTTGTTGATGAGGACGATGATGACCATGATGTTGTTGATGATGTACTTGTTGATTTTGATGTTGATGATGATGATGCAATGTATGATGTACTTGACGTTGACACACTTGTCCTCGACAACATTTGAGTGGCCTTAATGGCATTTGAGTGTCCTTAATGGCACTTGTCCTCGACAACATTTCAATGATAAGTCGTATGTGGTAAATTTATTACAAAATATTAACTACTATATATAGATAACCACATTAATTGGCAAAATTTTATTGATAAACTAAGTTGTCTACCTCGTCAATGTTGTTCATTAGTGCAAAATGGAACATTACTATAGTAAAGTTCATAGAATTATTCAATAGTGTGCATAATATTAAATAAACAATCATTGAAATTTCATTATTCAATGCATTATAAAAAAGGGGAACACATATGGTTAAAATAAATTGAAACAAAAATAACATTTGCTAATCACATGATAAAATGACTATTTTGAACAATGATTTCCATTTCTATTTTGACCATATGATATTGATGATGATGATGATGAATATGACAACATCAATGCACGCAATGATGATGCATGTGATAATGCTTATAGATACCAATTGATCCTAATGGTGTAGAAATTCATGCCTGCAGTAGATTAATTTCACTCACAGCAATTAACAATTGATCATGCAAATTATCAACAATGGAGACTGAATATGGAGCTGTAACACAAAATTATATTAACTGAGTGTACAATAGCCAACCCTGTAATAACATAGGCTGCTGAATATATAGAATACATGAGCAAATCTAATGCATAAGGAAGCATCCAAATCTAGCATAAAGCAGGCTTACCCAAAATAGGCAAATCCCCCATAGGTGTAAAAAGCTGATCCCAAATCTATCAAGGACCCCACAAATTAGCAAGGGCGCATGGGCAATCTAAAGAGTGGTCAAATGGCAGCTCATACATGCTTTTGCATGGAGGAAAGAGTGGAGGATGAAAGGGGAATAAAACAGGTTCACCTCACCTAGTCTAGCTTTCCTTATGTGCTTTAAAAACTGGAAAAGCAGTCAACAAAGCAGAAAAAGCAGAAGGGCGCCTAGGAGGCCAGGAATAAAGCAGATTTGATTCCCAGGACTTTCCAAAGTGCTCCATGAGTCAATAATGGCAAGTTTGACCTCTATGGATAGGCAATTGACAACTTGCACATGGTGGGACTCATGGACTAGGCAAATAAGACAAAATAAATGAAATAATGTCTAAGTGGGTAAATACTATGGGTTTATTATTCTAACAAATGGAACTTAAATGTCTGTAATGACATATGAGCAACTTATTAATATCACCTAAATGACTCTAATCACATTAGTTGTCGTTGACAACATTTGAGTGACCTTAATGGCATTTGAGTGACTATAGAAACATGGCATGGATCCAAATGGTGATGATTGATGATGCACCATAGTGGCATATGAGTGACCCTATCAATGATGATGACAATGATGGGGTCGATGATGTACTTGTTTATGAGGATGATGATCACCATGATTTTGTTGATGATGTTGATGCAATGTATGATGTAATTAACAATGACATTCACTTGTCCTCGACAACATTTGAATGACTTAATGGCATTAAGAAAAACCAGTGTCAATGATTTGCAATATGTGGGAAAAAAAGTTTTGTTTTGTTGGTCAACATTCTAAATTGAAATCCTTGTCTAGACATCCATTCCACATAGACATAGTTTTTATTCTATTTGAGTTCAATATATGTAGCATATTCAAGATTTGTCTCATTGCTATATTGATTGATTTAAAAGTAAAAACTAATAGATAATTATTTAAAATTTGTTTTTTATTAAATCTAAATAAAAAATAAAGAAACCAATATATAATTATCATTACACAAATTTATAAAAGATTATAAAATGCCTTATGTTGTGAAAAACCGCAAATCATTGGAAGGACGGAAGGAGATTACATCATGATCATGCCACCCATCAAATTGAATAATATTCTTGAGCCAAAAGTTGTTTTTTCTTAAATTTAATTTTATTAATAATCATTGTGTTGCTTTGGTCCAAATGTGTTTTCTAACTCATTGTTTCTCCATATCATGTGCCTAGTGAACCCTCTTTATATCAATGCATAAATCAACCTCTGCATAGTTTGTGATCCTACTTGCATAATATTGAGTGTTGTTTATATAGTTGTCATGAGTCCATGATACTCATGCAAGTGAAGTCTTGTAGAGGACTACTCATCAAACCGTTCATTTGAATTTCATTTTGACAAAAAATGAGTGGAAATTGGTAGCTAGGTTCACATAGGTAGTAGGAACAAAGTTTTGGGCTTGTTTCAGGCCGAGTAGTAGACTAGTAGTTGTTCTCCCTTGTTACAACTATAGTTGCTGACACATTGTCACACCTTAGATTGTATCCCCAAGTGACTTCAGAGTTAGAGTCACATCCCGATGGCCTGTGCCTCGTAGTGGTCAGTCATCACTTGTCATTTTGCATAGCTAAGCACAGAGTGCATGATGTGAGTGAGTGAGTGAGTGATTATAATTTATGATATTTCCAATATTTTGAATTACAAGTCAAACTTTATAGCATAGAAATTTCAACATCTTGAGAAATTTACATGGATGGGTAATTTACAATGTTGCTCTTCTTTTGAAATGTTGATATAAATTATGTCCTTCTTAATTAGAAGGCTAAATTCAGATTTTAATTTTTTTTGAAGGATAGTTTTAACTTTACACTTCTAAGAAGGAATAAAACCCTTTGGAAGGGTTCAAATTTAAACACTGAAGGGAACCATAGGTAAATTGACCCTAAGTTAGGTGAAGTTATCCAATGGTTAACTAAATGGAAAAAAATAGATAGGTTATATTTTTATAAATATCAAAATTGATCTTTACATGAATGAATATCAATCTAATTAAAATTGACCCTAAGGTGGAGTTAGCTCCAATGGTTGACTATTGTGTATAAAGGGAGATATTAGAGCATCAAATCTCTAAGGTGGGATCACAAGATCAAATATTTAAGTTAATTATTTTTGTGAATATTGTGAACATCACTTGATACCCACTTGGTTAAATTGCCAAAACTAAAACTACACCATTTCTCCAAATTACCATCTTCAAAATGAGAAATTATACCCAAAAAATATCACTATAAAGACAAAAATATATAATAAAATTAATATGAAGTCCAAATATCCTTAATAACTTACTATTATTTGATATATATTTTGTCGAAAAATAACATAAACTTTGAACTTTGCTCTAAAATAAATTTTTAACTTCGCTCGAAAAAAACATAAATTTTGTAAATATTTTGAACTTTGCTTGATTGTCTTACACAATGAAATTGTTAACATGATAGTTGAATTGCTTTCTCTAAGAGATGAGTTTTGGGTCATAAAAAGGATGAGATATATGTTATTTGTTTCCATTTCAAATATTCAAAAATGAGGGAAAATACCACGAAACCTAGCACCGTCTTCACATTTGTTGAGACAAAGGGAAAGGGCACAACAACTCATTCTCCAAACTGGGGCAAAAATCTGAAGTGTGATGGGACTTAGGAATACAACCTACTATATCTGCAACCTTTACAAGTAGATGACAGGCTTATATTGATGCTAAAAGATGCTGTTGTCTGAGATAAGAAGGAAAGGTGTGTCCACTCTAAAACTGGTCTCCATATCTTCTCAATCACAAACAATGGGGCTATTTCTAGGCATTTTGAGGCAAACAAAATTTTAGGAGATTATTAGTTTGTATGATAGTTTTATTCCAAGCATCATTACGTACTTCTGGGTGTTTTTTGACCTCCAAACAATAGCCTTATTTAGTGAGAGGTTTCACTTTTCAAATATGGGAATATTTTTAGGGCATCCAAGAAAGGTCGATCCACATTCCTGTAGTGGTTGTTTCAAGTTCCAGACCTTGAAGATTCCTTATCCAAACTGCCTTCACCTCAATATTAGGTAACAGTATCATGACCATCGTCCATATCTATGAAAATACATGCAGCATTTTGATTGGATGCATCACAGAATAGGGGTAGGTGTAATGTCCTCTTCTGCTTAGGCATTGAGGACCAACCCGCTAACCTATATGATTCCTATAGGTTCGAGCAGGTACTGATAGTCAAGGAATCAACCAAAGATTGATGCCATATATAGAAGATCTAGGGAATCAATATTATATCACCATTGGGTCGAAGAGGGCCACTAGAGCCAAAGGCCACTTGCATGCATGACATCCGGGCATTATTTAATGATGCATGCACCTGATTAAGTCTCCATGCGCATGCATGCAAGTCAAATGCAAATTAGAAGATAAAGTGGCCTAATTAGGTCAAAAGTTGGGGTTTTCACAGTTGAGAGTTATAAAAGAAAGATAAAGTGAATGGAGAAGTCACTTATGTGATAATTGATTTGTGGATTCGAATTGGAGAGCTCTGCGAGCTAAGTTGGGGTTGAGCGCATGCTCAGCTAACTGGTGTATTTCGGCAGCAAAATCTATCTTCCCTAGTTCATCATCAGGTTGGATCATCCAGGTTCAGCACTAGTTCATCATCAGGTTACATTCAGCAGTTATTCCGGGAGGTTGATTATTCATCCAGCCAGAGGATTTCACCATCACACCGTGTCACCATGATTAGAGACAAAGCAATTCATTTTCCTACCTACATGGTTCAGAACTTCTACATGTTGCTTCCATCATCATTAGAGGGGTATTATAACCCTATTGCACATCATCCAGGCTTGTAGCAGCAGCTTATTTATTATTCTGGAGCTTGTATAGTTTGAGAGGAGGGCGCATTCACCTGTGGAGGATGATTTGGTGTATCTCCTTATTCCTCCGGCAGAATCCTTGCATGTTGGGACCAGTCTCTTCACCATCAGTTGATCTATATACTGACATGTACATGCATTGATTTCTCCTATTTTATAGCATCTCGGTATTTTTCTAGGGCACATATTCGCATGCAGGCAAAGTTCAAGGTTTGCTTTCCTATTTGATTAAGGAGTAAGTCTATTAGCCATCTACAGTATACACATAAACATGAAAATATCAGTTTGGGATATTACAGTGGTATCAGAGCTATTTTCTTTGCCAACTGTGGGCATGCAAAAATTATAAATGAATCCAGGAGACCCATACAACATTACTCACAGGAGACAGAGGTATAGAGACAGAGAAGAGGAGTTAGAGGACATAGATTTGGGGAACAGAGAGTATTAGTTTGAAAAAGGAAAAGAAAAAATGGCCGATGATGATAAAATAGCTTTCAATAGTCTCATATCAGCCATAAAAGAACTCACCAATGGGAAAAAAGAAATGATGAGCACCTTCAGGCAAATGACTGAGAAGAATGGGCCCACCCCACACAGTCCCTTATTTCCCAACAGTGATAGGGTATCCACCAGTAGTAGTAGGGAGCACTTACATACCAACATGCAGAGCCATCCCCATATATACAAGCCTTTTCGACCTACCATGCCTCAATTATTAGATAGTCTAGTTGCAGTGCATCTAGCACAAGCAGAACCAGAAGAACCCATGAGTGCCTATCTGAGAGAATATAGGGATTTAGGAGAGGACTTCCATTTAGCCATGACCTTCACTAACTTTTGCCACTTTAAAAGTAAGAACAAAACCAAAGCTTAAAATAGGCCATTCACCCAGAACTATGAGCTACAGTGCACTGTAGGGAAACTGACTATCCCTACCTTTGAGGGCACACGGGGTGGCCCAGCTAGGAATTGGGTGCAGAAGTTGGATACATACTTCCAGCTCAACCCAATGATTGAGACAGATGCCATTAAATTGGCTACTTTTCATTTGGATGGAGAAGCACATGAGTGGCGGTACCACGGGTTAGTGACACTGGGTCACAACACCATCACCTCATACACATATTTTACACAGAGGCTCATTGAGCAGTTTGATCAGAAGGATCCAGAGGTACACTTTAGGGAGCAGGCACAACTCAAGCAGACAGGGAGTGCAGATGCTTTTATTTCTGAGTTTCAGAGGATAGCAATCATGGTCATAGATTATCAGAGAGCAGGTTTATTATGTTGTTCACTGAGGCTCTCACTGAACCATTATGGGGATGGGTCAAGTCTTATAGGCCCACCACCCTAGCAGATGCCATCAGACGGACTAGAGACTGGTAGGATGCAGTGCCCAAAAATAGGTTTCCTTTCAGGACCAATGTTCCTATTAAAGATAAAGAAAGGAAACCATGGCCCAAGAGATAATTGATGGACAATTTTTATGGCTCAAAATGACACATCTCTACCTGTGACCACTTTCCCATGATTTCGTCGCATGTCGACACTTCCATGACGACACTTCATGAAAAGTCACTGAAAGTCACTGAAAAAACACCTAACTTGGAGGACCGTATCTTGAGCTCTGTAACTCCGTTTGAACTCATCTCTACACCGTTGGAAATATATTTCTGTCAGATAAAACTTTCTAGAAGACAACAAAGTCTGAAAATGCCCAAAAATACCCTAAAAATGAGTTTTTTTCTATACGCGACTTGCTCTATATAATAGCCGCGTACACCTTATGTACGCGACTTGCTGTATTGGCAACTCGCGTGTATTTCTTTTGTACACAACTAATGTTTCAGCAACTCGCGTACGCCTCTTAAAAATGTCAAAAAATACAAATTTTGAATTTCAGGTAGTTTGGGTAGTTATGCAACTGACTCCTTCATTTGTAACTACTTTGTCTTCGCCCCTAACTCTTCCTTAACCATATAAATAGAGGTAGGGAGGTCCATGAGAAGAGACTGGAATCTTTGCATTGTTATGCTGGAGGATTTGGAGCTCTCTTTGCCCACACCTTTTCGCTAGAAGCATTCTCCTTGTGTTGCAGAGCTTGGAGGCTGAGTTCCTTGGAGAAGAGAAGCAGCAGAACCGGATCAAGGTTTCGTGAGGTGCCGAACTTGAAGAGAAGGTATATTTGTACTTGTTTTCAAAATTAATAAAGATGTGATGTCCTTCTTCTTCCCAAATCATTGTTCAATGTGTGATTGAATCTCTGTTTATGATCATATGATGATGTTATTCAGATAATTAGTTCATGTTTATTTGATTATCATTGTTTTATATGTGGTCATAATGGTTTGAGGAAGGTATAATTCGTTTTGCAGGTCTCTTGGAGCAAGAGGAGCAAGAAGAGGATTGAAGGGATGCTTGGATCAACCTTAGTTTAGCTAAGGTATGAACCATTTTTATCTTTGATCTTGCTTGTATTTACTTGCAGAACTATATGCATCCACTTTCAACCCCAGTATGTTGATGGCCTCTTAAACCCTAGCCATAGGATACATTCCTTTACAACAGAACTGGCGACTCTACTGGGGATAGCCTTGTCTGTTTGGGGTTTCTCTGTCTTTCTTTCAGTCTTTTGCATTGTTTCAGGTCCTTCTTGCCACTTAGGAACACCTTATAATTCTGGTAGCACACTTCCCCTACCTTCCTAAGGCAGTTTTTGACCTTTTTTGGGAGTTTTTCAACCCATACGTGACTTGCAGACTGAACAGTCGTGTGTCTGGTTTGGTATACGCAACTGTCTCTACTGTCAAACCGTGTATGATACGCATCTTGTCAGTTATACAACCCGTGTGTGCTTATACACGGGACTTGCTATATTGGAAACTCGCATATGATACGCGACCTGTCAATAGTACAACCCGCATGTGCCCCTAAAATAGTGTTTTTCCTCATTTTTTGTGGTTCTTTCTACTGTTGTGGGTTGTTTGGTAGGTCTTTTGGTGTCCTATGCAGGTGCATGACTCTAGGGAGTTAGTTTCATCCCTTTTGGTTGTTCTTTATCTATGTGGTAAGCCCTTTTATAGCATTAGGGTTTGCTCTTTGCTCTTTCCCCCACCACCTTTGCTTGGTATGATTTTTGGCTTATGTTTTTGGTCAGCCTCTGTTAGTGATCTTTGTTTGATTTCAGAAGCTTGTTGGTGTTGGTTTCCTTCTTCTTTTGTTGGTTAAATTCACCATGCCAAAATAGTTGACTTGTCTTTTATGCAAGCCTTCCTTCCAAGTAGGGTTTATACCGACTTTAGGGCATTCTAGAGTTTGTTTGGTGGTTGTATAGCAAATTTCCTTTTGCTTTATTCTTATTATCTGCACACTTTGCTTTGTAGGTAGTTTTTCTTTTGCATTTATAAAAGAAAATTAAAAAGAACATATACTTGTTTTTGCTTCCTTCCCCCACACCTCCTTCTTTGGCTTGACCTTGTTGGACAAGGTATTGAGTAGCCTCGGTTTGTAGGTTTAGATTGATTCTTGGAACTTCTTGACCTTTGTTTATGTCAGTCTTATTGCTCGGTCTCTTCATTCCAAATTTGTTGGCTTGTTTACCTTTGTAAGCCTTCTTTTCAAGAGAGGTTGATATATAACTTTAGGGAAACCTAGGATTTGTGTGTGGGGTGTAGAGTAGTTGTCTATTTGCTTTGCTTTTAGTACTTGCTTGCATTTTGGATGTTTTTTCTTTTGCATTTATAAAAGAAAAAGACAAAAACACATGTTTGCTTTATATGCATGTAGATTAGGTTTTTAGTCTAGATTGCATAGCATATCATTGTTTTTGAAAAATAAAAATATAAAAATAATTTTTTCTTTTGTGGCTTTCAAGTTTTATATTTGAAAAATAAAGAGAATAGTTTTTGCTTTTTGCATTTCATATCTCTTTGATTAGTCATTTTGTTTCAACTTTGAGTCAAAACACCACATAAGTTTCATGCCATTTACCCTCTGACTAAAAATAGCCCTTAAAATAAACGATATAATTTAAAAATTATTAGTAAGCTTTATTTTATAGGGTCATACACCAACTAGATCAGGCTAGACTTGTGGATTAGGGAGTTTTAACTCTCCACAAGTATTTAAATATCAGACATAGTTGGCCAATCACTAGGTAAACCCTTTTCTGTGTTGATTGTATCTGGGAATCTCCTCTCAAACAGGAGTTAAGCACGAGGCCGCATGGAGGCTTGGACTGAGGAGATAACCCTCCGATTCCTTGTCAAAGCATAGACCAAGGTTTTTACGCATCTGGGGATTCTGTCCTAGACAGGGTTTCGAGATTAGCTACCCTACTCATGCGTACGAACCAGGCTTGCGACTGTCCCCCCCAGACTGTCAATATAGTTAAGGTAGCCTTTAGTCTCTTTGACATCTAGGGTTCATACACAAGTACACCGAAAGGCTATTTCTAGTTGACCTTGGACAGACTTGGAAGGTAACCCTGGTAGAAGGTGTGGGAGGGCGGTGGGTGATTCCTCTGCTTGTGCCTAAGAACACCTACAGGGGCACCAAGTAACGGTCTATCAGCTTTCTTTTGGAAAGTGTATCTTATACCTATTTGTCTGTTTGGATTTAGGAATTTTTAGTGAGTGTTGTGTGGTTTGTCTGTACTTAGTGTGCCTTTAGGTGTGTGCTTTGTAATTTTGGTTGTCTATCAACCTCAGACTTTGTCTCTTGGTTTGAAACTATGGCTAGCACCCCTTCGAAAACCAACCAAGAGATCCCCATGCTGGGAACTCCTTGTCCTATTCCTCTCATGGGGAATGTTGGTTTTCCCTTGATGGCCACCCTGAATCTACCTGGATTCACCCTAGGGCTACCGGTGTGGTTGTTTTCCACTCCAACTATCCTGAATGCTCTTGATGATTCTCAAGTAAGCTCCTTATATCAAGGGCATCAAAACGATGCTTCCCCTTCACCTGTAGTTGATTCTCCTCCTCCTTCTACCTCATGCGGTGAAAGTACTAATACTAGTAACCGACAGTCTAAAAGGAGTAAAAGAAGGAGGAATAGGAAGAAGGCACATAAGCAAGGGGGCACCCGTTCAACCTTTGTAGGTCAAGTTGAACCTCACCACCCAGCCTCTGTGGTTCATGCTGGGGGCACCTATCCAACCTCTGTAGGTCATGTTGGATCTAAGCACTCAACCTCTGCAAGCCAAGTTGATCTTCACCACCCAGCCTCTGCGGTTCATGCTGGGGGCACCTATCCAACCTCTGCAACTCATGTTGGATATAAGCACTCAACCTCTGCAAGTCAAGTTGATATTCACCATCTAGCCTCTGTTAATCATGCTGGTGGGATCCTTCCTACCTTTCCAGGTCATGTCGGATCCAGTCACTCAGCCTCTACAGGTCATGCTGAGGGCACTCGTTCAACCTCTGTTGTTCAAGTTGAACCTCCCCATATAACCTATGTAAGTCATGTTGGATCCATCCACCCAGCCTCTATTGTTCATGCTGGGAGCACACACTCAACTGCTACAAAGCATGTTGATCCTAACCACTCAGTCTCTGTTGTTCATGTTGGTGGTGCCTGTACAACCTCTGCAAGTCATGTTGGACCCAGTCTCTCAGCCTCTGCAAGTCATGCTGGGGGCAGTCTCTCAGCCTCTGCAAGTCATGCTAGGGGTAGTCTCTCAGCCTCTATGGTTCATGCTGAAGACAATTCGTCAGCCACTACGAGTCATGTTGACACTATTGAAAAGACTACCCGTTCAAAACATAAGCCCAAGTTTCCTTGTAAGATTTGTGAGGGAGACCACCTTACTTATAATATTCCTCTTATCGTGGAGGTGCGAAGAGTTTGGTTTCATGGTCATCCCATTTTTGAACATTTTGAAGCTTTTCAACAACCAACCTCTCTTAGTCAGGTCGGACCCAGTCACCCAGCCTTTGGTTTTCATGCTGGGGGCAAACTCTCATCCTCGACAGGTCATGTTGAGAGCAAACAGTCATCCACTGCTAGTCATGTTGACACCGTTGAGACAACTAGTCGTTCGAAGTGAAAACTTAAGTTCCCTTGTAAGCTATGCGAGGGAGATCATCTTACTCACTAGTGCCTTGCTATCGCAGAGGTGCGAAGAGTGTGGTCCAAGACTCAAGAATTTCCTTCTCCTGAACAACCTATAGTTTCTCAACAACCTACTCAACTTTTGGTTGATCAAGTGGTCGAACCAATATCATATTTGGTCGATCCCACTCTTCTTTCAGAGAGTGATCCTGATGTGATTGAACCAATGTCATCTTTGGTCAATCCCACTCTCCCTTCGGAGAGTGACTTTCACGAAGCGGTTGAATCGAGTTTAGTATCGATCAATACCACTCTTCCTTTGGAGAGTGAAGTGTCTACTAGTCACATTTTCTTCACTACCAGTTCAAAACTTATTGAACAAGGGGGCACTGAACTTGCTTTGGATCAACCCCCACCAAGCTCTCAAATTGCTTCCTTTGATTGGGATATCCTAGTTGAGCCGCGCCTTCCTTCTGATGCACCTTTCTAGATAATGGTCAAATTTGAACAATACATGGTTGCTCATTGTATTGTTGATGAAGGAGCCTCAGTTAGTATCTTGTCTGCTCATGCTTGGCAAGGCATGGGATACCCCAGCCTTGTGTTGACTGCCAGTCAGTTACTGGCATTTGATAGAAGAACTTGTATATCCTTGGGAATTCTTGCTCAAACACCTATTACTTTGGGTGGGAAGACCATCTTAGTTGACTTCATGGTGATAGAAGACCCCTTGGACTTCAATATGCTCCTTGGACATGATTATGTCTATGCCATGAAAGATGTGGTGTCAACATTATTTCGTGTGATGTACTTTAATCATGGTGAATAAATTGTCACTATTGATAAGTTGGATTTTCTTGATCCGTCTCCTGACCCAAATAGAGACCAGGTCTTTCCTTTATCAATTCCCAGTGTTTCTATAGACACTACCCTGCCACAGGTGAGCTATGTGGCCTCATGTCCTTTACGTTCAATTGTTACTGAGAAGCAGCCTCTTTCATTCTTACCTTCTCTGGACTTGGTCCCAGCAGTTGACGAGGTGAGTCATCCTATATAGACTATGGAGTCTACTCTCCACTTTGTTAATCCATTTGAATGTTTAGACATGTGTCCTATCTCAGATGATCTCCTTCCTTCGGATGAAGTATTCCTAGAGTCTTTGATATAGTCTGATCTTCTTTTGGATGTTGGTTCAGTTGTGACTAAGTCTAACCCTAATTTGCCTAGTAAGTCTGACCTTTCTTCTTATGTTGGTCTTGTTGAGTTTTTGGACTCTCCCTTTGAACAGCAAGCCAATGATCTTGACGAGTTTGATTTTTCTTATGAATTTTTCAACTCCTGTGATACTGAGTTTGTTCCTACAGACTCTATATCCATTGTTGATTTTTGCTCTCCTTCTGAGGTTGATCTTACTAATTATAAACCCTAAAGACTTCGTGCTATAGAATCTTCTTCCTTTGATTCTACCTTGACTTTACCTTTTATAGAAGATAGCAAAGTCACATGTGTTTCTACCAAAGTGACCTGCATCGGATCGTTTCTTCTAAATATGATCCTGATGTTGTTGTTTCTTGGAGATAGGATTTGTAGTTGGATTCACAACTGTTTACTGGTCTCGCCTTGTTGTTCAAGTTGTAATTGCATTTGCATGTGCCCTGCTCGCACTTATGATCCTGCTGCCGGCTTCCATGCTTTAAGCTCGTTGTATAAGCCCTCATCTTTGTTCTCATCGTCACTAAGCCTTGTATCATTTTGCCTTTGCAACTTGACACCTTTTACCCTAAGGAGATGTTCCCTAAGTGTCCTTATCTTGCTCATTTTCCTTGCATTATGCATAGGTCTGTTCCTTGTGCTTGGAACTAGTTTTTCCTATCTATGACACTCGTCTCCTTGCATTTAGAGAATTCTTTCTGCTCTCCTTCAAGCTCGTTAAAAATAGTAAGGAGGCCGCGAGTTGGCTTTTCCGGACTCGTTAAAAATTCACGGGAAAGATTTTGAGTTTCTTTAGGCCCAGGTCTGACTCCTCAAAATAGGCTTGACTGCTGAGTAAACTTGTCCATTCAGGCTCGTTAAGAATATGAGAATGGGCATCCACATTGGTGGTAGGTTATCTCTTTCTCGGACCATGTGGAATAATACGAGAAAGGAACACTCTCTTTTCTTTGGAATTGAGAAGAGTATTCTCAGGCATAGGTTTATCTCTTTTCCAGACCTGAGGGACTAAACTTACGGAAAAGGAACCCCTGGTATGAGCTTAGTTTTCTCTTTTTCATGCTCTGGACCAAAACATGAAAGAGATTCTGAGTGTACTTTATGTCTTTGTCGTGCTTGTTAAACCTTAAAGAACAAAGCGTCGAGTTTATTGTTGTAAGCCCCATTTCTCGTAATCAAATGGATCTTTCCAAGTGATCTTGCCTTCCTTCACACTCGTAAAACTCAGGCTATATGCTTCTTTTGAAGGAGCGCTGGGTAGGTGGTAATTTAACCTTTTTCGGACCTTCCCGACTAAGTACAAAAAAGGTGTGTCTTTTCTTCTTTGGAAGTTAAGAGAGTTCTTCTTTGGTATGTTTTATACTTTTTCGGCCTCAGGAGACTAAATTGTATGAAAAAGCACCCCCCTAGAGTCTTCTTTGGAGTTTTCAGACTCTCTAAACTATGAAAACACCGTCGAGCATGTACTAGTTTGGCCTCGTAAAATCCACGAATCAATGCTTTATCAAGAATTCTTCTATCTTTTCTTCAAGCTTGCCAAAAATGAATATGGTCTCGAGTTTGCTTTCTTGGACTCGTTAAACCTTTACAAGAAAGAGGGGAAGGGAAGTTCATTCACATGTTTTTTTACATCATGGCAGGAAGTCTTGTTTCCTTGAACAAAGAACCAGTTTTGAGTCTATCAAACAGTTGGGTCCTAGTATTTTGACCTTATCCTGATTCAGAGTTTCTCACTCCTCCAGTTGGTCTCTTTTCCAATTATATGGGGAATTTGTCACTGTCTCCTACATTGCAGATTTGTTTCGTTGGTCCTTTTGTGTCAAAAGCTTCCTAAGTCACTTTTGTGTCGTGCTCATTGTTCAAGGATTAAACCTTTGTCGGCCATTCTGCAGTTTCCTTGACCTTTTGTGTCGGCCATTCCTTGGTATCAGTTCATTACATCATGTCTTTAGCAGTCCTTGTTGTGAAATTCAATACCAATTCCAGATCCAATTAGTCTTTGACTTACCTCATGTTGGATGATGAAGGATGCCTTAATGCCTTCCTTCCAATGGATCTCTTCCTATCGACTACAACACCTCTTGCTCTGGGAATGAGATTTAGAGTTTTATGACAGTAGCTTGGGGATTGTTGTCATCAGTGGAAATTTCCCTCGCTATTGGGTAGTGGGAATACCTTAATGTCTCCTACTCGATAGATTCTTCAAGTGTTCGACTTCAAGTCCTTGTAATCACACTTGTTAGAATGTACTTAGTACCTTGGGGACCATTTTCATTAATGGTGGTTTCCCTCGCATTTGTTAATGGTTATCATTATTGACCGGTAATCAAACGGTTTCCTCCATGTTCGACTTCAACTCCTTTTATTCGCATGGTTAGGATTCGTACCTTTTGGGCGGTTTGGATTGAAGACCTTGGGCTGACAGTAGCATTGTCATTTTTTGCTATTGCCCGAGCTGCGCAAGAACTTGTTACACTTTATATGACATTTTGTTGAGACATAGATCCACCTTATATTTTTGTGGCTATGATCGATTGTTGAGCATGGATCCACCTTGTTCATTTGTGGCCATGGCTCCTTTAGATTTGATATGGCTCCTTTTTACATATTGAGCGATCATGATAGTTTCATCAGTTATACATATGTTGGATCCGCCTATATATTTATGGCGATGTTTTGTATATGGACATGTATGTCCCAGAGATCAGTTTTTCTGACATTTATCTCTCTTACAGGTACCTTTGTTCGAGCCTTTTGATCTTGGATTCTCTGCTCTCTCCATACTCAGTTGTTTCCTTTATAATGTATTTCGGCTATCGGCTTCCCCTCTAACCTCACACATTAGGGGGCATTTGTTATAGCTCAAAATGAAAAATCTCTTCCTGTGACCACTTTCCCATGATTTTGTCGCATGTCGACACTTCCATGACGACACTTCATGAAAAGTCACTGAAAAAACACCTAACTTGGAGGACCCATATCTTGCGTTTTGTAACTTAGTTTGACCTCATCTCTGCACCGTTGGAAATATATTTCTATTAGATAAAACTTTCCAAAAGACACCAAAGTCTGAAAATGCCCATAAATACCCTAAAAATGAGTTTTTTTTCTATACGCGACTTGCTCTATATAATAGCCACGTACACCTTATGTACACGACTTGCTATATTGGAAACCCATGTGTATTTCTCATGTATGCGACTGATGTTTCAGCAACCCACGTACGCCTCTTAAAAATGTCAAAAAATATGAATTTTGAATTTCGGGTAGTTTGGGTAGTTATGCAACTGACTCCTTCAGTTGTAACTACTTTGTCTTCGCCCCTAACTCTTCCTTAACCATATAAATAGAGGTAGGGAGGTCCATGAGAAGAGACTGGAATATTTTCATTGTTATGCTGGAGGATTTGGAGCTCTCTTTGCCCACACCTTTGTCCAAAAAGCATTCTCCTTGTGTTGCAGAGCTTGGAGGCTGAGTTCCTTGGAGAAGAGAAGCAGCAGAACCGAATCAAGGTTTCATGAGGTGCCGAACTTGAAGAGAAGGTATATTTGTACTTGTTTTCAAAATTAATAAAGATGTGATGTCCTTCTTCTTCCCAAATAATTGTTCAATGTGTGATTGAATCTCTATTTATGATCATATGATGATGTTATTCAGATCATTAGTTCATATTTATTTGATTATCATTGTTTTATATGTGGTCATAATGGTTTGAGGAAGGTATAATTCGTTTTGCAGGTCTCTTGGAGAAAGAGGAGCAAGAAGAGGATTGAAGGGATGCTTGGATCAACCTTCGTTTAGCTAAGGTATGAACCATTCTTATCTATGATCTTGCTTGTATTTACTTGCAGAACTATATGCATCCACTTTTCAACCCCAGTATGTTGATGGCCTCTTAAACCCTAGCCATATGATACTTTCCTTTACAACAACAATGATACCCCACAGGACCTTAGAAGAAAAAAGTTATGTTTCACTTGCCAGGAACCATGGATACCAGGTCACAGATGTTCAAGAAAAGGAAAGGCCTACTACATAGAGGTTTATTCCAGGAGTGAGGAGGATGAGGATTACTAGTTTACATGAGCAGAAGGACAGAAGGTGCTATTGAGAGGGATGAATACCTATCCTCCCACAGCAGTGACATCACACAAGATGGAGGCAATACTCCAGTAGGGAGATATTGAGTGGGTTGCAGAGTGTATGGTTACCTTTACGAAACCACTAGATGAGGCCACACAACATCCAATAGATATAGAGTCCTTACTACAGAAGCACAAGGTAGTATTCAGAGGCCTTCCAGCAAGTCGACCTCCAGATAGGGGATTTGAGCACATTATTGAGTTAGAGGAGGGGACCCAAGCAGTTATCACCACTCCTTACAGACATCCCAAGAGGTATAAAGATGAGATCGAGAGTACAATCAAGGAACTACTCAAGCTGGGATACATCAAACCTAGCCCCAGTCCCTTTACATCTTCAATAGTGCTAGTGAAGAAAAAGGATGGAACCTTATGCATGTGCATTGATTATAGGGAACTCAATAAGAAGACCATAAATAACAGGTATCCCATCCCTAGGATTGATGAGTTAATGGATGAACTAAAAGGGGCAACGTACTTTTCCAAAATTGATCTCCGCTCAGGGTACCATCAGATTCGAGTCAGGGAACAGTATGTTCCAAAGACTACTTTCCGTTGCCACTATGAACATTATGAGTTTCTAGTGATGCCATTTGGGCTCACTAATGCACCAACTACTTTCCAATCATGCATGAACCATATCTTTAGGACACAGTTGCGTAAATATATTTTGGTATTCTTCGATGACATATTGATATACAGTCAGACTTGGGAAAAACATTTGAGACATCTTGATGAAGTACTTGGTATTCTACAGGAGCAGTCACTATATGCCAAAATTTCCAAGTGTGAGTTCAGCATGTAGGAGATGTTGTACTTAGGACATGTGATAGGGGCCAACGAGGTCCAGGTGCACTTAGAGAAGATTCAGGCAATTTTGTATTGGCCTACACCTAAAAATGTGACAGAACTGAGGGGATTTTTGGGCCTTTGCACCTACTACAGGAGGTATGTCAGCAGATTCTCACAGATGATCGCACCCCTCACAGATCTTACCAAGAAGGGAGCATTTACTTGGTCAGAGGCAACACAACAAACATTCGAGAAAATGAAGGAGGTAATGAGTTCATGCCCAGTATTAGCTCTACTAGACTTTTCTCAATCCTTTGTGTTAGAATGTGATGCTTCAGGAGAGGGAATTGGGACATTTTTGATGCAGAACAACCACCCCATTGCATTTGAGAGTAGGAAGCTCAAATACTATGAGCGCCACTATTCAATATATGACAAAGAGATGTTAGCTATCCTCCATGTGCTAACCAAGTTCAAGCAGTACATAGTAGGTGCCAGGTTCAAGGTTAAGACAAATCACAACAATCTAAAATACTTCCTAGAGCAGAAAGAGCTAAATGAGAGACAACAAAAATGGGTAAGTAAAATTCAGGCTTATGACTTCGAGATTGAGTACGTAAAGGGGAAGAGCAATGTAGTGGCCGATGCACTTTCTAGATGACCAGCTACTTTATCCCTTATGAGCATCTCATCAGATTCGAGGTCTCATCTTTTGGTTGAGTACTCCAAAGATAAGTTTGCTTCCAAGCTATTGGATGGACAGATTCAGGATGATAGTTACAGGGTCATTGATGATATCATATACTACAAAAACAGAATATTCTTGGTTCCAAAGTCTTCCCTCAAGAAGAAAAACTTACAGGCATCACATGATTCACCATTAGCAAGGCATTAGGGGTTTCTCAAGACCTACAGGTAGATTAGAGAAAGGTTCTCATGTAAGGGCCTCAAGAAATATGTGATACAACATGTGAGGGAGTGTAGCTTGTTCCAACAAAACAAAATAGAGCACATCCACCCGACTGGTTTACTACATCCCTTACCTATTCACAAGCAGAAATGGGAGAGAATTTCTATGGACTTCATTACTGGGCTGCTCAAGGTCCAAGGCAGAGACTGCTTGTACATAGTAGTGGACAGATTGACTAAATTTGCTCACTTATTTGCCATATCATCAGATTATTCAATAGCACAGGTAGCAGAACTATTTTTCCAGAGAGGTATTTAGACTCCATGGGTTACCCAAGACCATTGTCGGTGACAGGGACAACAAATTCACAGGAGCCTTTTGGCAAGAGATTTTCCGGTTAGTGGGGACCAAGTTAGCCATGAGCCAAAGTTATCATCTGCAGAGTGATGGGAAGAGAGAGATTTTTAATAAATGGATTGAGGGATACTTGAGAAATTACGTATCAGGTCAGCAGAGGACATGGATCAAATGGTTACACTTGGGTGAACATTGTTACAACACCACCTACCATATGACCATTAGGATGACCCCTTTCCAAGCCTTGTATGGGTATGATGCTTCCACTTTTGCAAACCAGATATTTGGTGATACCAAGGCCCCCAAGGCTAAGGACTGGATTCAGGAGGGTCAAGATATCCTTAAGATACTTAGGGAGAATATACAGGCTGCTCAAAATCAATAGAATATATATGCAGACAGACACAGAGTTGAGCGCATTTTTGAGGTGGGAGACTTCGTTTATTTATGCCTCCAGCCTTACCGACGGTCATCTCTTAAAAAGAAAGGAGCAGAAAAACTCCAACCTCATTTCTATGGTCCATACAAGATAATTCGGAAGGTTAGAGAGGTAGCATATGAGCTAGAACTACCCCCAGAGTGCAAGATTCACAACGTATTTCATGTCTCCAATCTCAAGAAGGTGGTTGGTCAACAGATTGTTACATCTTCTAAGCTGCCTCCCCTTGATGACGAGGGGCAATTGGTTTTGATTCTAGAGTGCATCATAGAGGTGCAAGAGCAGAAACTGAGGAACGAAATCATTAGAGATTACCTGGTTCAGTGGAAAGATATGCATATAGAGGAGGCTACTTGGGAAGCAGAACAGGTATTACAGCACCCAGCTTTACAGTTGCTTGAGGACAAGCAAATTTGAACGGGGAGGACCAACCCGCTAACCTATGTGATTCCTATAGGTTCGAGCGGGTACTGACAGTCAAGGAATCATCAGAAGATTGATGCCATATATAGAAGATCTAGGGCATCAATATTATATCACCATTGGGTCGAAGAGGGCCATTAGAGCCAAATTCCACCTGCATGCATGACATCCAGGCATTATTTAATGATGCATGCACCCGATTAAGTCTCCATGCGCATGCATGCAATTCAACTACAAATTAGAAGATAAAGTGACCTAATTAGGTCAAAAGTTAGGGTTTTCATAGTTGAGAGTTATAAAAGAAAGATAAAGTGAATGGAGAAGTCACTTATGTGATAATTGATTTGTGGAGTCGAATTGGAGAGATTGGCGAGCTAAGTTGGGGTTGAGCGCATGCTCAGTTAACTGGTGTATTTCAGCAGCAAAATCTATCTGCCCTAGTTCATCATCAGGTTGGATCATCCAGGTTCAACACTAGTTCATCATTAGGTTACATTCAGCAGTTATTCCGGGAAGTTGATTATTCATCCAGCCAGAGGGTTTCACCGTCACACCGTGTCACCATGATTAGAGACAAAGAAATTCATTTTCCTACCTACAGGGTTCAGAACTTCTGCATGTTTCTTCCATCATCATTAGAGGGGTATTATAACCCTAGTGCACATCATCCGGGCTTCCAGCAACAGCTTATTTATTATTCTGGAGCTTATATAGTTTGAGAGGAGGGCGCATTCACCTTTGGAGGATGATTTGGTGTATCTCCTTATTCCTCCAGCAGAATCCTTGCATGCTGGGACCAGTCTCTTCACCATCAGCTGATCTATATACCAGTATGTACATGCATTTATTTCTCCTATTTTATAGAATCTCAGTATTTTTCTAGGGCACATATTTTCATGCAACTGCATGCATGCAAATTTCAGAGTTTGCTTTCCTATTTGATTAAGGGGTAAGTCTATTAGCCATCTACAGTATACACATAAACAGGAAAATATCAGTTTGGGATACTACAACATGGTTGTATGTTATGCATTGCCTCTCTAATGAATTAGAGTTTCAATAGTAAGAATATGGAACCAGAGGAAGACTATATGTTGAAGGACTTGGTCCTAAGTGCAACCTGAATGAATATCAATTTATCATTTCATCATCTTATATCGCTTGAGTTGTTTTTCTTAGACGCAATATGTGGAGGATAAATGTTGCAGTGGAAGAACCCTTGATTTCTTATGCGAATGACTGAACACTTGGGAACACGATGTAAAACTTGCATTTCATGGCGTGATTTTCTCAGAGTCGTGGAGAACGTCGAGATACTAGGAAACATGGATGCCTTATTATTTTTATTATCATTCCATTTGATGGGATTCCCACGTTTGGGGGTGATTGGATTATTTGTGGAATAGGGGAGGAGGAGGGAGCACTTATAGAGGGGGACTCTACCTAGACCCATTGCAAGGATTTGGGAGGGGAAGGGGGACGTACAATGCAATTATTGCAAAAAATATGTTACTCGGGTACAAATTGTCCAAATTAACATATGGCTCAAAGACATGGAAAAGATGCAAGAGAATGCCCAAGTGTTCTTGTAAATGAATATAGTTTATATACCATCGAAGATGCAAAAGAAAAAGAAAAGAAATTAGGGTTTGGAATTAGTGTTGTTCTTGTTGTTGTTTTTTTTTTTTGGTTTTCTGCATTTGGTCCATAACCCTAAAAGTCCAACCATTTTTGTTTCTCTTGAGATACTCCTTTATTTACTTACGAGATAAATTTCCAAGTACTGTTCTTAATACTAGTGGTTGTTCTAAAGTATAAAATTTTGATGCATCCAGTAATTACCTGGATCTAGGTTAGGAAACATAATGAGTTGTGTACTAAATGCAGAAGAAGTATATTGGACACCAATTTTAGCTTTTTTAATTTTTCCTTTACCATATGCAGATTCAATGGCATCGACATGCTAAAACAATAGTTTCTTCATACACATGGGAATTCTCTTACATCATTTTTTGGTATTTTCATCAAATACCCTAAAATTCTAAAAATTTCACCAACTGCCTCCAATTTCTGTGAAAATATTCAATGGAGAAGGTGATTGGACAAGCTTGTCTACTCTTTCACTACAAATATTCAAAATTTTTGTTTCCCGGTTGATTTTAAAAGACTAAAATATTATACCCATTGTGCCCAACATTTTAACGAATTAATTGCCTTTTGGATGGAGAATCTGTTTAATATTGTTTTTGCACTATGGGGTAAAAATTGTTTCATCTAATTTAGTGCATTTGAACTATTTTACTGCAGGATTGGACAAATACAAGCTGGGGTCACCAACAAGCTTGAGAGTTTACAGCTATTGCATCCATTGAAATTTACTATAAATATGCTTGAAATTTCAGTTTTCAGTATAAGATGAATGCATATTATTAAATATTTATATACCCTATTTATGTCACTAGACACTCACTTGAGGTTTTGTCTTTAACTTGTTTCAAATTCCATTTTCTTCATTTATCTTGTAGGTTGATGGATCTGATTGTATCACTGATAAATATCATTGTGCTGGTTTATTTGTTTCCCTGTAATTCTTGTTTACGATGCTAGAGCTTTCAAATTTTTTAAATTGATTCATACTTTTTCCACTTGAGCTCTATCATTGATCATGGATATTCTTTCCCATTGCATCGTAAATTTGGATCTTATATTACTCCATAATTTTCTCCTCGGATCAGTATGAAGTATTCAATTCCACACTGTGATGGACATCTAGAGTAATACTTTTTCACTAATCATACTCAAGTTCATTTGGAGTAACAAGCCTTTTCATGGGAATGATAGATTTATTTTTAATATCTCTTGGAAACGCCTATCTCATATCTTCAAAACAAAAAAATTATTAGAAGAATGCCTCCAAAATATAATCATTAATGAAGAAACCTCCCCAATTCATGTTGGGATCTAGCCTTTGTTGGTTTTATACTCGCTGTAAATTTCAGAAAATTTAAATTGATTCTTAAGAACCCAAGAATCCTATAGGTACTTTTAAGGCTGCTACTGCATATTAATTGACCAATATCCTTTATGATAGATTCAAACAAATTTTGTTGGAAGCAAGGGGATATTCACTCACTTAAAAACATGTAGAGATCAACCATTAGATCAATCCAACTCACCTAAGACATCCTCCTCACCAGAGTACTAGCACAATACACCCCTATATATGACGTATCCCAACTGATAAAATGGTTTCAAAGCAAGAAGTGAACAATTGAATGAGTAAAACATTCCAACCTCATAAAAGTAGTAACAATCAAACTATTTATTTCAGTACAATTACTGGCAAAGCAAATTAGTTAGAATAAAGAAATGCTAAAAATTACAATTCCTAGTGATATAAGTGGAGATAAAGTGAAAAAAACTCCACAAATTCAATCAAAGTATACTTCTTATTCAATTTATTTTGTGTCAAAAGGAATTTCTCACTTCACTCAATTAAAATGCAATCTATGCATAGATGTGTGTAATTTCTCCTTTTTAATTTTTATCTAATAAATTAGGATTTTGTAAGTCTTGAGTTACAAAAGATTTAGTTCCATCTATAAAAACCATGAGATATGAAATGTTCAAGTTTTTTTTTCAGTTTTCTATAATTCAAAAAGGGATACTTAAGATTAAGCCATTTTCAACATACCTTTTCATACATCTTAATTGTTGGTGAATTTAAGGCTCTCACAAATAGATCAACAAAATATGCATTATACCTGTATAGTAATTGATGATAGAATAGAAAAGGAACATTAGAGTTCTAATAAACATTTTGAGGGAATCCAACTTCTGCCATCAATAAACTAAATACTCACACAATTACAAATTCAACAACATTAACTATCAAGACACAACTAAGTGTGAATTTCATTTAATACATTTGACAAGAGTTTAATATAAATCACAAATTTATTCACAAAGAGATCATACATTAGTAACTTTCTAATACTGTTACATCTATGGATATAATGTTAAACATCGGTAGAATAGGACGGGATTAACAATACTAAAAGATTCACTTCATAATATAAGCAACAATGAACATTAGGTTCATTTCTCAATATAATTTTTTCATCCAAATTTAGTTTCTTCAATGTTATTTTTTTGCTAGGAATTTCACTTTTGCATCAGGTTAATTCTTCAGACTCATTAAATTTTTACAAAGGTGATGTTTTTTTTTGTTTCCAAGAAAAGTCATAATCTCCTTTATTTCAAGAAGAAATGGTGAAATTACATTTAGCAATGTGTCTGAGACTCTGAGGGGAATGAAACCAAAAAAGAGTGCTGCTTCCACAAGCAAAAAAAAGAAAAAACAAATGTTCCAAATAGAGAATACAATGAAAACCAAGACCTATCAACACAAAATGACAAAGGAGAACCTCAAGATCCACCAAGAAGCCATCAACCTCTAGCGCCATCAGGAAGATTTCAGAAGATTGTGCATAAAGGAATCTTCCTTCACTAATACCAGACGATCTACTCATATACATGAGCATCCTTAACCATCAAAGGAGAGTAACTAGGGGAAAATTTTTACATCAACTGAATTGAAAACTACTTGAAAACTATATATCTTTATATTTTTACAAGGAATTTGGTTTAAGATTATTTTCCTTGTCCTTTTGGAATATAATTGTAAAAATGGTCTCCTCCAATTAGTTAGTGTAATATGATAGTCTTTGGAAAGGTCAAGATTAATCAATAAAGGCATAGAAGAAATGGCTAGTTTAATATATTTGAAATATTGGCGTTTAGGAAAATCTCACCTAAACTTCCTTATTCGTTATTTGATTTAAGGTTTGACAACTCTAGTAAAATCAGGAATGAAGTGCCTTAGGAAAATGATTTTTCTAAAGAAATATTGCATTTTCACCTAAGCGATAGGTAAGGGTATCACTACTAGGCATGATTGTGTTTCACAACTGGGAAAAACTGAGTGTCTCTACTAGTGTGATTGTGTGTCATTGCTGGCTGAGACCTTATGAACCTGAGATGTGACCTTATGAGTTGAGTTAGGTGTTAGATTTTTATCATTCAAGCTAGAATTATGATTTAGGATCTTATCTTAGAGAATAGCATGCACAGCAATAAAACACAAAAGACAATGAACACAAATATTTTCCTCGGGGAAACCATAAAGGAGAAAATCCCACAACTTCCTCTGAGATAGAATTAGCACCAAAAGTAAAACCCTAAGACAGTAAGATGATCTCCTGATGTAGTAGTCTCTCTCTTCTCCTAGAAAATTCTTCTCTCACTCATGCACCCTAGTGAGTGAGTGTGTGTGTGTGTTAATAAAGAAACTCACTCTCTATTTATATTCTTTCATTTACTTAATGTCCACTCCAACATGTTGGCCTCACTTAACAATTACTCACTAGAGCCGACATCTCTAGGAGAGTCTAATAACCCTAGTGCCCCACAACTTGTGGGGACTTTTCCCCAACTTACAATAACTCACCTAGGGTTGACTTCTCTAGGATATTCTAATAACCCTAGGGCCCCACAACTGCGGGGAATTTAACCCTTGAACAATAGGAGGGTTACCCACAATGACTTGAAATGACTTGTTTACATTATTGAATCTCCCGATAGGCACATCGGGGCATGACATGACTTCAATACATTACAGACACTTCCCAGAATAAACATCAACACTCCCTCTTAACATTCTGAAGTTACAAATACATCAACACTCCCTCTTAACTAGGAAGGTATTCTATCGACACAATTTGTCAGCACTGTTCTTCTTCTCTGTATTAACTGGATCATCTTGTCATCATCATCTTCAAGTCATCTTCATCTTCAAGTTATCTTCATCACTGGATCTGGATCATCACTTGATTTGGATCATCATCACTAGATCTTGATCATCACTCGATCTGGATCATCTCGGGGACATCATCATTGGATCTAGATCATCACTTGATATGGATCATCACAGGGACATCATCACTGGATCTGGATCATCACGGGGACATCATCACTGGATCTGGATCATCACTGGATCTGGATCATCACTCAATCTGGATCATCATCACTAGATCTGGATCATCGCTTAATCTGGATCATCATTACTGGATCATCACCACTTGATCTAGATCATCACTGGATCTGGATCATCACGGGGACATCATCACTGGATCTGGATCATCACTGGATCTGGATCATCACTCAATATGGATCATCATCACTAGATCTGGATCATCGCTTAATCTGGATCATCATTGCTGGATCATCATCACTTGATCTAGATCATCACTTGATCTGGATCATCAATGGGTCATCATCATAGGTGCTATCTCATGATTCTTCTCGTCACAGGAAGTTATACAGAGCCATCCATTTTTCATGTTGGTTTTAGTCCTAGCCTCCATGTAGTTATTCTTCAGCGCTTATATTTGACCCTAAGTCAGAATGGCCAGCACTCACATCTGACCATGAGAGGAACACATCCAACACCATGTCAGAAAGGCACAACACTTACATTCACCAGTATGATAGGACACAACTCCTATCATCTATGAAAGGCATGGCACTCACATCCACCAGCATGGTAGGACACACCTACTACCATCTGTGGAAAGGCACAGCACTTACAATCACCAGCATGGTAGGACACACCTACTACCATCTATGAAAAGGCACATCCACCAGCATGATAGGACACAACTACTATCATCTGTGGAAAGGCACATCACTTACAATCACCAGCATGATAGGACACAACTACTATCATATGTGAAAAGGCACGACACTCACATCCACCAGCATGGTAGGACACACCTACTACCATCTGTGGAAATGCACATCACTTACATGTTGGAGACATTTACCACCATACAAACTCATTTTGGTCAATTTGGCCTAGTTAAACCACTATCCTAAGTTTTATTGACTTAATTGACATTAGAGGAGCACTGTATGTCATCAACATGAGCATAGCCATGCTTACCTTCAGTCAAGGAGCCTAACTTAGACTTCTCCTAAATTCGGGGAGGCTAACTGGAGCACTTCGGGGGTGATCTGAGTGTCATAAATGCACTTTATTGCTAATTGATGGTTACAATTAGTTAAACAGAGTAGTGAAGGCACCTCCCTTCATTAAATTGATTATTTAATGAACTAGAGTCAACAGGGGCGCCTCCAACCACTTCTGATGGTCAGTTACACTTCAGTTAACCTCATCGGGGTTCATTGGAGTCATTGTTGCACTACCACTTGTTGGTTGGATTGCAGTGACATGTGACTGAGCTACTTTCAATTAGGCTCAGTCATTTATTGCACTCTGACTTCAGTTAGGGCTCAGTTGAGTCAATTAGGGTTTTGATCAGTGGTTAACTTGAGTGTTGACTATGGCTTACATTCAGTTAAGCTAGACTCATTCATTCAATTTGAAGGACCTCCTTGGGAATTTGAATTTTCTTTGCATTCATGCTTCTAGCATGATCATTGTATTGTATTATTCATTATTCATTTGATTATACAGAGCTGCTACTTGCATTGCAGCACCATTTTGCCAATTTTATGATTATCTGTCTATATTCTTTGTGAGACTGTGTTTTCAGTTCCTAGACCACCGTGACAAACTAATATGGTATCAGAGCACATGATAGGATAAAGCTCAGATTCTCAAAAACAAGGTTCTTGACGGATCTTGCATGAAAATTGAGCAATAGCTAAAAAATCCAGCACTACACCAGAAGCCAAGGCTTACCACTTAATACCCCAATTAAGGAAATTGTTGATCAAGCTTGTTTGATTGACTATGCTAGGTGTGATGAAAGCCTAAAATGTGTAGGCTGTCCGACCTTACGGTGCCCCTTTTGTTGTGATTTTTAGGTTTTTAACAGGTGAAAGCATTCGCTCCAGCAGTTTCAGATGGCTTCTTCCATAGAAATCTTGACTCCATTCAATTTCCACTCATGGAAAGGAGACATGGAGATCTAGCTACGTGCCAGAGGAATCTATAGGGACACTATGGACACTGAATAAGAGCCTACTTCTGTGACAGACAAATCTATATTCTTGAACAAGAAAGATGAAGCATTCAGATTCTTGTGCCTCTCTATTTCCCAGGATCTTCTTTTCCATCTCTCAGGATTGAAGACTCCAAAGGAAATCTGGGACAAATTGGAAAATTGTATGGAAATCAAGATTATTTGAGAGTATACCAGCTTGAGAATGAGTTGATGTCTCTCCATCCTTCCAATTTCGAGACCTTGAATGACTTTTTCACAAAGTTCAAGCACATTCTCTTACTGTTGAAGAAATGTAAAGTGGAGAAGGAGGATGATCAGCTCATCCTCGCCATAATCTCCAAACTTGGAGCTGATTATTCGGTTTTTGTCTCTACATTCTGTGCGGGGAAGCTCACAACGCCTGGATGGAAGATGCCTTCACTCAATGCCTTCATTGAGTCCCTAACAAGTGAACATGATAAGCTTGTCCAGATGGGGATCATCAGATCCTCCCGTGATCAATCCCTCCATGTCTCGGGGCCCAAATATCTGAAGGGTAAAGGAAAGCAGTAGAAGAACCCAAAAACTAAATTCAGAGCTCCTAAGCCTAAATTTGAAAACCTGCAGCATGATGAGTCTTCTGGCTCAAAGAAGAACAAAGGAAAAGGGCATCATGGAAAGGAAAAAATCAAGTGTTCATACTGTGGGAAGGGCTTCCACCCTGAACATGCATGGATGAAGAAGAAAATTGATGAAGCTACCTCTCTCCTTGAGAGAAATCACATCAATATTCTGGAAAGCTTTCGGAGAACAGATCAGCAAGATCGGGAACCACAACATGAAAGAGGTCATGCCCTCATGGAAAGCACTTTGAAGTCCAAAGCACTCTTGATAGATTCTGGAGCTTCGAACCACATGATGGATAAAAGAGACTCCTTCTCATCTTTGGAGACCAGAAAATCCATCCCCATCCACTTTGGAGATGACTCCACCATCATTTCAGAAGGACAAGGTACTGTTGATCTTGAGAATGGCTATTTTTCAAATGTTTTGTATGTACCGTATTTGGCATCAAACCTCCTGAGTGTTTATCAAATGACACATATGGGAGTTCCCAAGAGATTATCCTTCATCCTAAATGATGTGGAGATCATGGAACTTGCATCCGGGAAACCTGTTGCAAAAGGCCATGCAAACCATCATGCAAAAGCCTATGAGTTTTCCCACTTTCTGGCGGATGCAAAGCCCACTGGACTGCTGACTCATGGAAATGAAGTTAGTAGACTGTGGCATGAGAGTTTTGACCACCTCAACTTCAAATACTTGCAGCTATTATAGAAAAAATCCATGGTTGAAGGCCTCCCGGTCATCAAGGAAACCGCTAGAATTTGCAACGGTTGTGTTGTTGGAAAGCACCCTGAGTGCAAGTTCGATCGGGGGAAGGCAATGTTATAGCCGATTTTACCACTCTAGGTGAATCACACTTTGTATGGCCTTCCCCTGTCCCGCTGTAGACTCTTTAGACCCCATGGACCATATTTTATCCTTTGATGTTTCCTTGATCATCCCTAAAACTATATAAAAAATGATATACGCGGATTTTTACCCGATAACCACGTACATACGCGGATTTGACTCTTATAACCGCGTACATCGGGATGTGTGCTTAGTCCAAATCCTTTTGGAGTTTTCCTTGACATGGATCCAACTCATTCGACTCTTGGCCTTCCATATGCCTTGAGATCACTTGGATTCGACCCTTCATTATCCCTTGTGAAGCTATATAAGGAACCCCTTGGTACATTGAAGGCATATAGAGAGATTGAAGCAAAGAAACTATAGTCCATTGTTGCTGGAATTTATACTTGAGTCTACATCCCTTTGTCCCTTTGGAGCACTGTTGTGTTCTTCCCAATCTTTCCTTTTGCTAGTGATCTTGCTATCAAGAGATGGAGGATTGAGGTGGTGGAGGCCCAAGTGGGGGATTCAGTTTCTCCGATTCGTAGACGTGCCGTTAGAGGTTGTATCTATCTTGTAATCTCTGATTTATATTAATAAGAACTATCTTTTCCTGTCCAATGATGTGTATTTGATTGAATATTGTATCCATTGGAATATGTCAAATGATTTTACATTATTGATTATATATGCTAGAATAGATCTAACACCATGATATATAGTATGCTTGTATTGTTTACTTGTTGTTGAGGAAGTATTATATCAATTCAAGATGAAGATTGGAAAACTCAACGGGGATCTACTTCAACCGTCCAGAATAAGGTACGAGGTCTGATCCTTTAGTGTTAGACATTTTATTTCTATTGCATATTGGGAAAGATTGATTTCTGGAGTCAAAGTTGTCTGTTGTGGTACCCCAAGCCATAGGAATTTCTCTCCGTAACAGAATTGGTGACTCCACTGGGGAGTTCCTAGTAGTTGTCATTTGGGGGTGATTTTCTCGGCATTCAATGTATTTGAATTTCTCTTTCTCTCTTGTTTCTGTGTCGGGTCTGGGGGCATGTATGCCTAGTAGAGTCTGATTGGAGTGAATTTTGTCTCAGCCTATCTGTTTGCCTTTTTTTATGCACCTTTTTCTTCATGTACACGGGTTTTTGATTTACAGTCGCATATACACGCGGTTTCCTCTGGGATTTTTGCGTATACACGCGGGTTTACTGCGAACAGTCGCGTATACCCTAGATTTTTCCCTTTTTGTGGAAGTTAATTAGTTGCTGGGTGAATGCTGTTAGTTTTTGAGTCTCCTTTGGCACTGCCTGAGTCTATCTTGACCTCTGTTTCTGACTGGAAACGTTTTTTTAGCATAAATTTTTTTTTTAGGAAAGTTCTTGTCATGGCATTTTCAATTTTTTGTTTGAGATTAGTGCATTAGAGTTCTTTTACCTTAGTGCTTTGCTGGAATGTCGTTTATGTGTGCTTGCAGAGTCTGGGGGTGGTAGAATCATTCTTTTGCTTTTTTGTATCTCTTATATTTTCAAAAAACCCAAAAACATTTGCTTATCATAATGCATTGCATTTTGCACTTTGCATTGTACTTTCACTAGATCTAGATTTGCTTTGGAGTACTAGTTAGGACTTCATATAGGAAAATTTGCATTCATCATTTGAAGAAGAATTGTGCATTTCACGTAGTAGCATACCCTGTTTACATGGACACAATGCATGTGCATTGATTGTTACAGTGTGCATTTTACTTCATGTTGCGTCATAACACCACTAATTGCATGACCATATCCTATTTTTGAGTAATAAAGCCAACTAAAATCAATGCTAATTAAAATGAATTACACTCTTTTCTTTTCTAGGGTGCACCAACAAGCTTAGGTTTTAGGATCTTGGAATAGTTCATTGTAAGTAAATTCTCCAAGATCACTAAACAACAACATCTAGGTGTCTGTCCAGGGAGTGTGTGAAATCCTTGGTATAACCATTGTTCTCAGGATCCTCCTCTCAAACGGGAGTCAAGCACGAGGCAGTGCGAGTGGTTATTGATTGGGATGACCCCTAGTCATAATTGAGTAGCACCGGAGATATTTCCAGGATTGTATTCGTATCTGGGGGCTCTTTCGAGAGTTTCAGGCTTTGTTACCCTGCCCATACAGTCAATCCCGCCTACGACTGTCCGCCTGAGCTTTGATTATATTGAGGTGACCTTAGTGACCTTACCTAGGATATCAAGGGGGTACTTGTAGAGGTTATTCTGCAGGTGTCCCGGCCAGGTTGGGGTCGGACAACACAGTCGCTTTACACGTTGAAGCTGAAGGCCACAATAATTGGTTACGTACCTTTGCTTGTTGTGTATGGGAGTCTCAGGCCTCTCCTAGGCGAGACATACCTGCTTCATTCGGGAGCTCACTTATCCAGCCCTTGTTTGCTTGCATTTGGCTTTAGATTTTATTAGTGATTTCTCTGTGCACGCTAGTTGGCCTAGGGTTTACCTAAATAGAGAGTCTTTGCTTTTTGTTGAGTCATTGTGGATTCGAGTGCGGTTTCGCGCCATTCTCGTTGGTTAGCAGGACTTCCACCTTCCACTTCTCCTCCTCCTTTGGGAGAGAGGCCTAGACTGTCCAGGAGGATGATGTCGCACATTGATTCACACACCATGGAGGATCATTCAGAGAATATTCCTAAACCACCTCCTCCTATTCGTATTGACGATGGGGAACTTACTCCTACATACGATCCTTCACCTGACCTAGCTGAGTTCAGTCCCGTGATTTCCCAGATAGGATCTTTTCATGATAAACCTACTCACCCTAGGGATGATTCCCAGTTGACACGTTACCGGTATGGAATGCCGAAAGATGTCGAGACTCACTTTGAACCTTCCAGCACTAGCTACGGTAGTTATGCTACGACTGGGTTTCCTATGCATGATTTGACATTTCATGTCGAATCCGACTTTGAGCCTAGCACTATGCCTGGGGGAAATCCCATTCCTTACCTTGCGGAGAGGTTTGGGAGTACTAGTCACATTGCACCTTCCATCCCAGTGGTGGAAGCTACATCTTATCCACCTCCTAGGTCTAGGGTTAGTGATCTAATTAGGATACCAGGTCCCAGATGAGTGACGATAGGCACTAGGACATATCTTATTACGGAGATTCCTTCATCCTCGGTTCTGATTTCTTCAAATGTACATCCTCCACCTTATCCATGTGGTCCTTCGAGCCGATATATGGCTACGAGTCAGGTCCGTACTGCGGTTACTAGGCCGATTGTGTCTCAAGTTCATATACCACCCGCTACTTCGGGAGGCTATATTCACCCTTCTAGTGGTCAGCTTGTTACATTCGGGGCATATATACCTACTTATGGTATGTATGTTCCTCCTTCCGGAGCTTATCTTCCTACCTACAGAGTGTCCCATGGGACATCGCATGCGATGACCTATGGACCTTATTACGGTTCGCAGTATGGACAGGTTTCTTCACCTTACGGAGGCAGGTATCAACAACCTGCTTACTCTCCTAATTATGGCCATGGTGGTGCTCAAACCTATGTGAACCAGGGAGCGGTCCATCGACCTCATCATCCTAGGCTCCCTTTCCTCGCGACGCTTAACCTTCCTGACTTATCAAGACTTACGAACGATCCCATGGCTCATGACCTAGCTTGGCCGGCTGTCCCTACCAAGCTTCCTTCGGACATACCTAAGTTCGAAGGAAAACCGGGAGAGGATCCGAGCGAACACGTTACCACGTTTCACCTTTGGTGCTCTTCGAATTCGTTACATCAGGACTCAGACCGCTTGCGACTATTTCAACGCACCCTTACAGGGCCTGCTGTGAAATGGTATATAGAGTTACCAAAGGGAGCTTTTACCTTGTTCGACGATCTTGCGATGACTTTTCTTAATCACTTCCAGTTACCAGTGTGCTATGACGTTGGTACTGAACTCTTGTCGACATTTCGGCAAGATAAATCCACCCATATTTCTGATCATATTCAGGAGTGGCATCGATGGAAGAGATTAATTAAAGCTTTTATACCACCAGAGTTCCTTCTCGAGTGGTTCCTCAAGTCTTTATTGCCATATATCGCGAAGGATGTTTCTACATCCGGAGTGCAGAATGAGGAACAAGCAATCTTTAGGGCGTAGGAATTGGACTTGATTTATGCTCAGTCTATTTTGTTGTATGAGATTATTCCCAATGCTCCTCGTTCTAGTTTCGATCCCAAGGTCAAACTTGGACCACATGCCGATGGCATTGTGGGTTGTGCAAGTGCGAAACCTGCAGATTCGGTTGCAAAAGAAGTTAGTCAATTGTCGCTCAACCAGTTTGCTTCGGGACAAGCTACGGCTTCATCTCAACCCGCCCAAACGGCGAGTGTACTTTCTATGCAATCGTCGGACCAGAAGGGTAACCAACAACCCGGACGGAATAGAAAAAAGGGTAAGAATAATAATCGAAAGGGTGGGAATAAGAATGAGAATGATTCCAATAATGACAAGAACGGTCAGAATGCTGGTGGGGACAAGCAAGCGAAACGTAAGGTTAAGTTCCCTTGCAAGCTATGTAAGGATGATCACCTCACTTACTTGTGCCCTCGAATTGATGAAGCTTCGAGACTCTTAGCACAAGGCCCAGTTGTGCTAACGAACCCTTTACCGTATAACCAGAATATGAACTCGAAGTCCCAGGAGCAATCTAGTGACAATGATCCACCAGAGGCTAGTGCTCGTGGGTGCATTAACATGGTCTGTGCTGCCAAGGTTGTGACTCATGCGAAATATTATGGATCATCGCAACCCAACCCAGGCAAAGAACCCGATCCACCAGGAACCCCTTTGCGCATTGAGAAACCTGTGGACAAACCTGAGGCTGCACCTCACATTCCTAAGGGGGTACTTAAGTGCTCGAGGCATAATCCAAATGCTCGAGTCGCCCAAAATTATTCAGTTGTCGAGGATTTGGGCCATACTCCTTGTGCGATGTCTGCATTGGAAGTGCTTCAGAGTTGTCCTTCGCAAAGGAAGGATTTGCTTTCTGCTCTTGGTGTGAACGGTGATGATTCTTCCTCAGTGATCAAATTTGAAACTACAGGTGATCAGCCTCGCTTTCCCTACTATGTGTCGCTTTTGGTACACATAGAATGTCTTAATATGATCATCAAGCGCACTGTGATTGACGAGGGCGCTGCTCAATCCATGATGTCTTTGTCCTGTTGGAAGGGTCTTGGTTCTCCTGAGTTGTCGAAGTCAGCGACTATGTTAATTGCTTTTGATGGGAGATCTTTTAGGCTGCATGGCATCATTCCTTCCCTTAAAGTCCGTTTGGGAGGGAAGACTGTTGCGATAGAGGTTGAGGTGGTTGATGCACCCCTCGACTACAATCTCTTGTTGGGTTGGAACTGGATATATAGTATGCAAGCCGTTGCTTCTTCTGTGTTTCACGTTGTATGCTTTCCTCATAACGGGAAGATTGTAATGATTGATCAAATGACATTCAAGAATTCCCCTGTTACTACATCCTCGGGAACTTCGGTTCTGGTCATTGAGCACTCTCAGCCAGCAATTGGGAGTGTGGGTGTAGGAATGTATCCATCCATTATGGGAAGCTTTAGTTGTCCTGTGCCAGTCCTCATGATAGGATCTAGTTCCGATAAGGCTTCGTCTTCTATGACCTCAGTGTCTTTTCGCACGACTCATATGGAAGATCCTTGGATTATTCCTACACTGAGTATTTCGCGTGAGCTTGTCGAGACCAACATGCCGCTTCCTGCAACCATGAGAGCTTATCAAGCCAATATTATGGATGTTGCAGAGCCTTGTTCTTCCTCTTCGCAGATGGAGGAGGAAGACCCCTATGTGCTGCCTGCATGGGCAGTACAGTCTTCTCATGCCCACGACTGCCTGGATATGGTTTTCCCTTCAGATGAAGCGATCATCGAGGCTATATCGGGTGTTGAGCCGCCATGGGAGGAACTTCATCATAGATCATATTTCCTTCCACTGCTTGACCGTTTGGAGCATGAGGATTATAGGGAGATTCTTAGTCAAAGAGTTGGTAGTCCCATGATTCCATTAAGCTCTCCTGGTCATATGGCTGATGGGAACATGGTGAACATATCTTCCACGATTTCTATCAACATCTCTTGAAATCCTGGCACCATCGAGAATGTCTATATTGGGGCGGATTGTTCCTAGGATAATATTCTCTAATATACCAAGCTATTCAAGGAATTCCATGATATTTTCTCTTGGTCTTATGATGAGATGCCAGGTATTGACCCTTGGGTTGTCGAACATGAGATTAAGACTTAACCCAATGCTAAGCCTGTTCGACAATGTTTACGCGCCGTGAATCCTAGGAAAGCACCCGCCATTAAGGCAGAGATAGAGAAGCTGTTGAAAGCTGGTTTCATCTATCATGTTCCCTTGACGGAGTGGGTTTCAAACCCCTTTCTGGTGGATAAGAAGCAGGGAGCGATCTGAATATGCACTGATTTCCATGATTTAAATCGTGCCTGTCCTAAGGATAACTTCCCCACACCATTTATAGATCAGATTTTGGATGAGTGTGCGGGTAGCGAGGTTTTCTCCTTTATGGACGGCTTTTTCGAGTATAATCAGATCCAGATTAAACCTGAGGACCAACACAAGACTGCATTTATTTGTCCTTAGGGAACATTTGCATATCGAAAGATGCCTTTCGGCCTTAAAAACGCCGGAGCTACATTTCAGCGGGCAATGACCTTGATTTTCCACGATCTCAAGTCTATTATTGAAGTATTTTTGGATGACCTCGCTGCTCATTCTCGTATGAGAATGCGTCATTCGTATCACTTGAGATTGGTTTTCAAAATATGTCGTCACTATTCAGTTCGATTAAATCCTCATAAGTGCATATTTTGCGTAAAGTCAGGTCGTTTATTAGGATTCATCGTTTCAAAGGAGGGCATAAGAATCGATCCCTTAAAGGTTGAGGCAATACTTCAGTTGTCTCCCCCAAATAATATTCGTCATCTTCAGTGTTTGCAAGGTATGGCAAACTTCTTGTGAATATTTGTGGTCAATTTTGCCAATTTGACTAGAGGCTTCATGCGTCTCTTGAAGAAGGATACTCCCTTTGAATGGGATGAGCGAGCCCATGAGTCCTTCAATGCACTTAAGCGAGCCCTAGCATCGGCCCCGGTGATTAGTCCTCCGGATTATAGCCATGATTTCCTATTATATGTGGCCGCGTCCTTAGAGACGATTGGTATGGTATTGGTTCAGGAGGATGAGGAGCTCTAGGAGCATGTCATATATTATCTGAGCCAAAAACTTATTGACACAAAGATTCATTATTCTCATGTCGAGAAGCTTGCTTTAGCGACCGTACATGCGGTTCAGCATTTGAGACATTATATTCTCCTTCGCCAGACCTTGGTTGTGGCCCATGTCAATCCGTTTCAATTCATCCTCACACGAAGGATGATTGGGGGAAAGTATAATAAATGGATTGTCATCCTGCAAGAATTCGATCTCGAATTTGTTTCGGCAAAGTCGAAGAAGTCGTTAATTTTTGCAAAGCTTATATCGGATTTCCCGAGCGAGGCCGAGGAGTCAGTTTGTGAAGACACGTTTGTCAATGAACACATCTTCTTAATCTCAACGTCTGACCCATGGTATGGAGATATCATAATATATCTACAAACACAGAGGATCCCTACTCACCTCTCGCGAGATGAACGACGATGATTATGTCACATCTCTAAGAACTACCTTATAGTGGACAATACTTTGTACCGCCGTGGGGTAGATTCCATTTTACGACGTTGTTTAACTCATGAGGAGGCTAAGGTTGTGCTGAATGATTGCCACGGAGGGGCGTGTCGTGGTCATTTATCTGGGCTTTCTACAGCTCAAAATATTTTGAGAGTGGGTTATTTCTGGCCGTCAATCTTTAAAGATTATGTTGATGCGGTCAAGAGGTGCCACCCTTGCTAGGTGTTTGCACGAAATATGTTCTCGAAGCCTGCCCCGTTACATCCCATTATCACCGCCGGTCCCTTCACCAAGTGGGGGCTCGATTTTATGGATTGTATCCCAGCTTCAGCTGGGGCGCACCATCATATTATAGTGGCTGTGGATTATTTCACGAAATGGGCTGAGGCAATGCCTACAGTAAAATCCGACGATGAGATAGCCGCTCACTTTGTATTCAACCAAATCATTACTCGGTTTGGGATTCCGAAAGAGCTTGTCACTGACCATGGCTCGCACTTTCAGAACCGTATGATGGAAGAGTTGGCATCCAAGTTAGGGTATAAGCAAGAGCACTCCTCTTCTTACTACCCCCAAGCGAATGGACAGGTGGAAGCAATGAATAAATCACTTAAGTCCATTCTCCAACGAACCATCGCATAGAGAAAGACGAATTGGCATATTATGTTGTACCTTGCTCTGTGGGCATATCGAACCGCGGTTAAGACTACCACTGGTTTTTCTTCATATCAGCTTGTGCATGGAGTGGAGTCGATATTGCCGGTTGAATGAGAGATTCCTTCGTTGAAGCTAGCAGTGGAACTCTTACTAGACACTTCACCTTTGGAGGAGTGTTTGGTCCACCTTGAGAAACTTGATGAGTAGTGTCGAGATGCCTTGGTGGCTCTAGAGGTTAATAAGCGTCGCGTTAAGGTCCAATATGACAAGTCTATCAATCCAAGAGTGTTTAGTGAAGGAGACTTGGTCCTTGGGGGCAGGGAAATTTAATCCTATGTGGCATGGTCCTTGCGTGGTCAAGCGTGTCTTAGAGAAGGGTGCCTATGAGTTAGTCAATTATGAAGGCACAAATTTGGCGGAGCCTAGAAATGGGCTCTATCTCAAAAAATACTATGCATGATCTTTAGCCAAGGCTGCTTGTTGTATATTATTGTACAACTTTGCATAGTTAGTTCTTTTTCTTATCGTGATCGGGTTTGTGATTAGTTTCTATTTATTTGGACAGATGTCAATGGAATCTTCCACCTACATAGGATTTGCGGATGGTGTAAGACGTCACACTCAGCACTCAGCCTCTGCTGCTTGGGTGATTTATACCCCTATGGGTCAGGTACTGTCTTCAGGATGTGTATGTCTACGGCCATCTTCCAACAATGTTGCTGAATATAGTGTTGTTATCGAGCTTCTATGGGATGTCATTTCACATGGCGTTCTATCTCTTGAGGTACGTCTTGATTCGAAGTTAGTAGTGTCACAGCTCAATGGTTTGTACCATGTTAGAGATCCAACGTTATTAAGAAGATTCTTACGTGTGAGATTGTTAGAACGACAATTTGACAGTATTACATATATACACATTCCAAGCAATGATAATCAAGTTGCTGACTCATATGCTAACTATGTGTTAGATTGGCATTTGTTTCATTCATAATAAATTAATCACAAACATTTTTACACATGTAAATAAATAAACCGATCACCATAAAACTTTTTATATATATCAAAAATGTGGTAATACATAGTGTCATATACAAAAGTGGAGCTTTCAAAGCTTCCATCATATAATACACGGTCATACAAAACATATGCACCCCCAGGTGTCTAATCCTATGGAGGGGGAGGGTTATGATCATGATACGTCACTACGGCTCTAGCTAGCCGCCGAAATAAATGCACCCATGCGCGTGGCACACCCACCACATGTTGCTGCATGGCCTCAGGCGAGTCCTCGACTTGTGCCATGGGAACCCTATGAGTCAGTTGTACGAAGTTGGTATGAATGCCCTGGAGCGTTCGCTCTGCATCCGTACCTGTGATGTCATCCCCTCTTCCCCTCCGTTTATGACGTGGGAATCCCTCTGGTCGTCGTGGTCCCACATATGCACATGAATGCTAGATGTCACTATGTGTTGTCATGCAAAAACATGTCTTTTTGATTCCTTATAATCAAGAAAATACAAAAAAATGAAATAACTCAAAAAAACTTTAAAAAGAGTGAGAGTCGAGATTTGGTACCTATCTCTCCATATGCCAATCCTGGTGGCAATGGCATGTCCGGATCTCCCCGAAAATCTATCCCTCCATAGGGGTAGTCATCTATGGCAACAATCTGTCATCACCACCATGGAAAGAAGTCAGCTGGATATGGGTTGGCCACCCTACCACCCCCCAGTCTACGCATTGCATCTGCCCAACGTCGTTGGGCCGGATATCGAACCCCATGGAGAGGAACATCCACTCTAGGGCTCAATCCTGGAACACGCTCAAAGAAAAACATGCTCAATATGCTGCTGAACCTGAAGTTCCGTATCCTGCCTACCTTACACTCACTGAGCTGGTGTTTCATGTTGCTCAGTAGTGTAGTACTCCAGTCGTATATGGTTGGTCTCATACACTCCACCGCATAGAACATCAATGGCCGCGAGGCCTGATGGAGTGAGGCTAAGCCTGCTATCCTGCCCAGTGTCAGTAGTATGGCCTTTAGGCCCAATATCTGTATAGCATTGGTAGGGACTTGACTCCCCACCTTCTCAGTATCTGGGTAGCAGTACACAGCTACGTACTCATCGATAGTAATCCCACCGCCTGGCCCACCTCGGGAATGAAGGTTCACCACCTCCCCTCGTCTAGATAGACCTGTGATGAAGTATATGTCTTCCACCTCTATAGTGAGAGACATCCCATCTATCCTGAAGGACTCTGAGTCTGGATCCCAATAGTTTACCAGCATCTCTAGCAGTCTTGGTTTGGCCCTCAAACCACCAAGGCACCAAAACTTGTAGAGTCTGTATCTTCTTAGAGCTTGTTGAGCCATCACATCAGCCCTTCCAGCTTCCTCTACTTCACCATGCTCACGCTCTCTCCATTCTAGCACCATCCTGCATGAGAAATTGCCAGTTTGTCCATTAGATTCTTGTAAATTCACTTGCGCGGCGTCATACACGACTGTTTTGCAAATAGCCGCATATGTACGTGGTTTCCAGCCTCTTTTCCACATATATCCATCCCTATACGAGGAAAAATCTTTGATACCCGTGTGGGCTGCAGCTCTCATGTAGAGATGGCCTAAAATACCTCATCTTACCATGAAAATCAACAAAAATTATATTGAAATGCATGAGGAGAGCATGAGTAACTACCTGGAAGAAACGGTTGTGAATTCCACCGGCTGGATCTCCTGGAATTTGCAGTTGAATATCAGAGCTCCAATGGGTAAAAGTTTCAAATGATTTATATTTCTTACTATTTATAGAAAAAATTTCAAATATTTGAAAATTTTTACCCCCTTTCCTATAGTTTTGACAGTTTCTAACCATTTTGGACCGTTTTTGACATAATGTGTGATGTAGAAGACCATTTTCAGTGCCGTTTCAGCGCTTGGATTGACCCGTTTGTACTGATCTCAGGTATAATGTCTACACTGGCATATAGGTTAGGTTCACCACCATTTTCATTTTGCATGACCTTATGACCATGTCACCCTGACCTTAGGTACGAACCCACTCTATTATGTCACGGAACCTTCTTGCTGCTTTAGAAGTGGCATGATATGAGTGGTAGAGCTTCACCTTACATGGGTACCCTAGTTAGCGCCTTATTTGCATTTGGTACCCATGCCGACGTTTTCTCCTTTAGGGTGTGGGAGTCCGTTGTATAGTATTTCCATGACATTTTGCAAGAGCCTCATACTCCTCTTGATCTTATGCTGGTCTGTTTACCCCCGGACTCCCCTCATGTCAAGTTGTGAATGCATTATCATGAGCTTTTCCTGCCTTATTGAGCTTTATGCTGGCTCCCCTGACATTGCGTTTCAGCCATATAGCCCGAGCTTGTCTCATGTCTAGCCATGCAAAGCCATTTTATATATCCTTCACAGCTTGATTTCCCTTTTACCGGGAGGGGATTTTCCCCCGAGTGTCGATATCCTACACATGTCTCCTTGCATTGAGCATAGGTATGTTCCACTGCTTGGAACTAGTTTTTCTTCCCTTATGACACTCATCTCCTCCTATTTTGTAACTATAAAGCTAGTTTATTCTTTTTTAAAGCTTTTCAAATAACTGAAAAAGTCCAAAAAAAATCACAAAACCAAAAATCCGGACAAGGAAATATGTTATCTTTGGCAGCTGTCGAGTCATTTCTTCTTCGAACAGAGAACTGTATATCACATCCATTGGTTGGGTTATAGTTTGACTTAGGAGCTGTACTCGTTTATCTGAGTTTATCTCCACCGATCGGTTAAGCTTCCAGTCCCTATGGAGCCTCTGTTGATGCTTCCATTGTCACAGAGATGTCCCGATTTGTATATCGAGTCTATGCTACCTTCATTTTGTCACCATACGCCGTTATGCTCTTGTTCGAAGGAAGTTGAAACCTGTGTCGGCCATTCCTCAGTTATCTTGACTTTGCATGTCAGCCATTCCCGGTACAGTTACTGGTTCGTGCACTTTATGATCAAGTCCTTCCACATTAGACAGCTTTGTTGAGTACCTCATGTTGGATGATGGGGGATGCCTTAATGCCCTCCTTCCAGTGGATTTCATCCCATCGACTTCAGATCATTTATTCTGGGATTGGAATTTAGAGTCCTTTTGAGTGCCTTGAGACTTGCAGTCATCAGTGGTAGGTTCTCTCGCCATCGACAGTTTCTTGGGAATACATCAATGTCCCCTGATCGATGGATTCTCTCAAGTGTTCGACCTCAACACATCTATTCACACTTGTTAGTTTGCACTCTAGTACCTTGATTCCCATTTTCATTATTGGTGGGTTATCTCGCGTCTGTTAACGGTATACATCAACGACCGGTAATCAGATGATGGACTACTATGTTCGATCTCGACACCTCTATTCGCATAGTAGGACATGTACTCGTAGCGGTTTGTGTAGAAGACCTTCCAAACTGGTGGCATCTCTTATATGCTACCTCCTTAATCGTGCCAGTGTTCATGAGATTTCAGCTCTCGTGACTTGATTCCAATGTATGTCAGACATTTCCAGCCACTATGGAGATTTTGATCTATTGTATATCTTCAGCCATTTTAGAGATCATGGTCCTTTGTATATCTTCATCATGGAGATTCTGATCTATGTATATTGTATGTGGCGATGACCACATATGTGATATCATGTATTATGCCTATTCATGGCCATTATACTCCTATGTATCTGGGACTGCTATATGTACTTGCAGTTATATGCAGAGTTGTATCATTGTACTATGTTGATTGGGTGGTTGGTCTTCCATTTGGGATCCTTCATCACTCCACTTTTGGGATGGACTTATAATGTATTTCGGCCATCGTATAACCCCTCTGACCTCACACATTAGGGGGCATCTGTTATAGCGGATTTCAGCACTCTAGGTGAATCACACTTTGTATGGCCTTCCCTTGTCCCGCTGCAGACTCTTTAGACCCCATGGACCATATTTTATCCTTTGATGTTTCCTTGATCATCCCTAAAACTATATAAAAAATTATATACGCGGCTTTTTACCCGATAATCGCGTACATACACGGATTTGACTCTTATAACCACATACATCGGGATGTGTTCTTAGTCCAAATCCTTTTGGAGTTTTCCTTGACATGGATCCGACTCATTCGACTCCTGGCCTTCCATATGCCTTGAGATCGCTTGGATTCGACCCTTCATTATCCCTTATGAAGCTATATAAGGAACCCCTTGGTACATTGAAGGCATATAGAGAGATTGAAGCAAAGAAACTATAGTCCATTGTTGCCGGAATTTATACTTGAGTCTGCATCCCTTTGTCCCTTTGGAGCACTGTTGTGTTCTTCCCAAGCTTGCCTTTTGCTAGTGAGCTTGCTATCGAGAGATGGAGGATTGAGGTCATGGAGGCCCAAGTGGGGGATTCAGTTTCTCCGGTTCGCAAACGTGCCGTCAGAGGTTGTATCTATCTTGTAAACTCTGATTTATATTAATAAGAACTATCTTTTCCTGTCCAATGATGTGTATTTGATTGAATATTGTATCCATTGGAATATGTCAAATGCTTTTACATTATTGATTATATATTCTAGAATAGATCTAACACCATGATATATAGTATGCTTGTATTGTTTACTTGTTGTTGAGGAAGTATTATATCAATTCAAGATGAAGATTGAAAAGCTCAACAAGGATCTACTTCAACAGTCCGGAATAAGGTACGAGGTCTGATCCTTTAGTGTTAGACATTTTATTTCTATTGCATATTGGGAAATATTGATTTTTGGAGTCAAAGTTGTCTGTTGTGGTACCCCAAGCCATAGGAATTTCTCTCCGTAATAGGCAAGCCAAGCTACATGCATATTGGGACTGATACATTCTCATATCAGCAGTCCCATGCCTATCACATCCATGAATGGATCAAGGTATCTTCTAACTTTTATTGATGATTTTTTTAGGTACACATGGGTCTTCTATATCAAAAAGAAGTCTGAAGTCTGTGAAAAAATCACTAAACTAAAGGCCTTGATCGAGAATGCATCTGGCCAAAAGATCAAAATATTGAGATCTGATAATGGTAGGGAGTATGTTGGTAATTAGTTGCTTCACATATGCTCCCAAAGTGGTATTCAGGTCCAGCATTCAGTTCCCTACACTCCCCAGCAGAACGGTGTAGTGGAAAGGAAGAATCGGTCTCTCAAGGAGATGACCACCTGTATGTTGGAATCAAAGAAGTTGGCTGCAAATTTATGGGCTGAAGCCATGCATACTATAGCATACATTCAGAATAGAGTGTCACACTCATCCATGAAATGGAATATCCCTTTCTAAGCATACTTCGGACACAAGTTGGATGTGTCGAACCTACGGGTGTTTGGGTCCACTGCATGGGCTCGAATTCCACTTGATAAAAGGAGGGATTTGCAACTGCAAAGCATAGAAAGTATGTTTATTGGGTATCCTAATGAATCAAAAGGTTTAAAGCTTCTATATATCAAAAAAAAACATATCATCGTCGAAAGGAGTGTCAATTTCGATGAGCCTCTTCAAGAGGTGGAACTAGTGAAGGAGAAAATTGTTGAATTTCCTTCCTATTCTACGGAATATTTGGATGATGAAATTGAGGGTGATGGCCCTGATTTGGATCCTCTGATTTCTGATATCAGTGTACAAAAAAAATTCGATGCTGAATCAGAGCCTGAAGTACAAAATCATCTCCTAACATGGGCCCGACAAACACTCTCCTCCATAGGAGATAACATTGGAAATCCGGATGATCCAAGGAGAACCTTGTCTGATTTCCAAAGAGCAGGTATTGTGCTATCTTGTCCTGATTATTTGCTGTATGAATATTGTTATTTGATGATAATTTCAGACCCAAATTCCTACTACCATGCTCGGAAGGATCCGATATGGCAAGTTGCCATGGATGAAGAGATGAATTCTCTTCAGAAAAACACTACTTGGGAGCTAGTTTCTCTTCCTCCGAGAAGAAAATTGGTTCAATGCAAGTGGGTGCTTTGGAATAAAGTTGCTGCAGATGGAATCACCTGAAAAAATAATTCAAGTCTGGTGGCAAAATGTTTCTCTCAGGTCCAAGGTCTGGACTACCATGAGACTTTTGCACCAGTTGCAAAAATGGACTCCATCCACCTAGTTTTGGCAATTTCAGCATCTAAGCACCGGGAAGTGCATCATATGGATATTAAGTTAGAATTTTTGCATGGATATATTCATGAGGAGATATACATGAAGCATCCTGAGGGCTACATCTCTGATCCATCTTTGGTTTGCAAGCTAAAGAAGTCACTATACGGGTTAAAACAGGCCCCAACAGAGTGGTATTCCAAGATGGATGCCTTCCTTCTCTCGCAAAACTTCCAAAGGTGTAGATAAGATCCAAATGTGTATATATTGCAGTATGATGTTCCTTTTATTATTTTTGTTTTATATGTTGATGACTTACTAATCATAGGTAGCACAGTTGCTTCTATTTCAGTCATCAAAACTGCTCTCCACAATGCATTTGAAATGAGCGATTTGGGGCTCTTAAAACAATTTTTGGCGCTCGAAATTGAGCAAAATTATGATGGGATAATGGTCACTCAATCCAAATACATATCATACCTGTTAGTCAAGTTTAACATGGCTGAATGTAGGCCTGCACCATTCCCTTTCCTTTCAGGGATCAGCCTTGAAGAAGGAAAAAGCACACCTCCCATGGGCTGCACTATTTATCAACAGCTGATTGGTAGCTTGTTGTAATTGACACATTCTCGGCCTGATATTTGTTATGTTGTGAATGTTGTATCAAGATACATGCAGAACCCCCATGATCTTCATTGTAAGGCAGCCAAGAGGATCCTCTAGTACATTCAGGGAACCAGGACCTACGGCATTCACTATGCTACAGACTCTGAGCTAGAGATGGTTGGATACACATATTCTGATTGGGAGGGTGGTTCTATTGATTAGAATTCAACTTTTGGATATGTCTTCATGTTTGGTGGTGGCCCCATTTGGTGGTCTAGCAAAAATCAGGCCGCCATAGCATTGTCTTCAGCAGGGGCCGAGTATCGAGGAGCGGTGAATGCTTGCATCCAAGCTGTTTGGTTGCAAGGCATTCTTTCAGAGTTTGATATTGGTAGTACTTTGTCCACTATCCTCTTTTGTGAAAATCAAAGTGCTATTAAGATATCCATAGATCCAGTTACCAGGCCGAGGACCAAGCATGTAGAGATACACATGCACTATATCAGGGAGCTAGTGCATGACAGGACCATCATTCTGCAATACTTCCTGATTGATGAGAAGATTGTAGACATCTTCACCAAGATATTTTTAGAAAAGAAGGTCACATACCTCTGTTCACTGTTGGGGGTGAGTTCATCAGGGTGATCCAACTACTTTCAGTGTTCAGCTTGAGGGGGGTTTTTTCCCATTGGGTTTTCCCTCTTTTCCTCACTTAGTTTGTTTTTAAGCATTTTTTGAGTCTCAGTATTGTACAGGGTGACCTATGGCATTTGTTGTCGAGGCCCTAGCATTCGTAGCTCCTTCCTACTGCAAGTTTTACAATAAGGCGACGCCCAACCAGAATATCAATTTTTATCGGCATACAAATAAGCAAATGATTGATTTTCGCCACATCTCAACCTAGCTTCTTATCGCATCATTCCTCATGATAGACTCGGGTTTGGATCAATCGAGGAAACAGTTGCACCTCCTATACGAACAAGTAAGCTAGTGGTTGTGGCTTCTGCCATAGTTTAGCTCCAGACCTAATGTCATCTGACGCCTATTCGATCCATATATGGAAGTAGATTTTCTCTTTAATGAAGGCATGGGAAATGCATGCCTATCAGGTGAAGAATCTGGGCATTCCAGTGTTCTGTCGGCATACATATCAATTAATCAGTAATGTTGGGGCCAAATTCGTGCATCCATCTCTGAGCTATGTGGGACTCGTCTATGTTCCATGTACTTGTAATCAAGTCATAAAAGAAAACTCCTAGTGTGGCGATGGGAACATAAGTACACTGTCCAAATTCAGTTCCATAGACATAACATCCCCTCAATTGAGTTCCAAAGGCGTAGAGTCTATTTTTTTATCTGCTCAAATTCTTTAGTGGGATCTATTCTGAATACGCGGTTCCATGCATGAACATGTGGTAGTTGTACCAAAGTCTCGTTCCGCTATTAATAAGATCTCAAAAAGCATGGGAATTTGTGGATCCATAGATAAAACTACTTGTCCTTTATAAATTTATAATATATGAACCACCAATATGGTACGCACATATGGAAACAATAATTATGCAGAGACAACAAAAAAATGTAAATAGAAACATAATCGCCTGTAGAGAATCTACAAAATGCATCCAAAGTAAGTATCACATGGTGTCGAGGCGAGAGTGAGCAGTGAATAGTTATTGCATGGAGTAGCAAGGTCCACTCATACTAAAAATGATAATAAAAATGCAAAGGCATCCGATCGTTCATGCATCAAGCCAAACCAGCCAAGGAACGGCCCACGGCCAGGTTGAGTCCCACTCCTGCAATAAAGCAACACAGTCCTGAAGTAAAACATGGGCTATTGGTGAGCATTTACAATAATAGATATAGCACGAAGACTTAAATGAACTACATTCAATAAAGACCAATTTATGGAATTATTGATTACATTAGTTGGGGAGAATGTGGAGGATGTTGAGATCTCTGATTCTTTGGATAAATCATCCCTTAATATCTTTGCGAAGTTTGCTAGGTTACTCGTTGAAGACCATGTTTTAAGTGTTGGAGGCATTGAATTAGTTGGAGATGTTGTCATTGTTGTGGGATGAGGCAAACATCAAGTTGTCTATGGGAGCTAAGTGAAGTGACCTAGTGTGTGGAATTTGAGAAAATATCGATACATTGAATGTTCTATAGTTACATCATCTCCTCTTAATTTTTTTTTTAAGAATCCAGACTTTACTTCCTTTATAGAACATGTGTGCTTGGAAGAATTTTTGGTGGATCGAGTTTCTCTTCTTTTGAAACTTGGAAGTATTCATCAGGGATTTAGCGACCATGATGAGAGGATCATGATATAGGTGTTGGTTCCACCCACACCTATAAGTTTACTATGATCTTCAAGAATTCAATTTTTGAAGAAACTATTAGGCGGAATCCAAAATGTTAGGTGGAAGAGCCTCCCTCCCATAAAACATTACTGAGGTTGTTGTAGGATTATTCATTTTGGATGAAGCTGCAACACTCACATAACTACCCACTCCCCGGCACGACGGAAAAATGTTAGGTGAAAATATTATCGTTTAATTCCGTTGTAGTATTTTCCTAACTATTTAATTTGTCAATCCGAGGTTCGTAGGCTTACGAAGCACACACAAAGTATATGCAGGACTGAAGCGAAATTAATCTAATATAACCCCCCTTGCTAGTTGCTAATTGCTAATCTAATCCCCCCCTTAAGTTGAAACACACAACTGCTAATCTAATGCTGGAAGCTGAAACACACGGGTGAAAGTAATTTGCATAAAAGAAAGACAACATATGAAGAGCAATGAGACAACATATGTGAGCTCACATTAACAATAAAGAAATCTTAATTTACATCACAAGAATCAATGACAAATCATGAAAGCATCAAAACTAAGACTGTGAACAAAAGTTAAGAATTCTCTTCTCCATATTACAAAGTCAAGACTAACTTTTACAATCTGAGACTAATCTTCTCCTAATGTACCATCTACCAAATGAAGAGAGAGAACTCTCTTTTATACATAAATTTCTTTCAGAAGGAGATAACCATCTTATAATGACAAATCCATTATTCTCTCAACCACTCTCAACTAATTTACTATTATTACAAGATATGATCCTTTCAAATCCTCCACATGTCTCTCATAAATCCTAGATAGGATATGCCAACCAAATCTCCATGATCTTCTCCTTGGAATATCCTTTGAATAACTATCTCCTTGAAATGGTGGGGGAGATATTCAAGAAGTCTTTTTTTTGAGTTAATCCTTCACATATTCCTACACATTACAAACCTCATCCATATTTGAGATATTAGTGAAAACATGTTAATTTCTAATATTTAATCATAAATTCACTTATACTACTAAAATGAATAAAGTGGAAAATAATAAGGTGAAACCCGAATATATGTATGGAAATGGTGTGATGAAAGGCTAATGGGGTGATGAAATGTGAGGAATATCGAAATGTAAAGTGGACGAAAATATGACATTTCTGAGTCTCAACATGCTTAAAGTAGGAAAATAATCTCCTTAAAGTGAGCATTTATTTTATGTACTTAGGAATAAATAATAATCTTTTTTTCATCAGTTAGGGTTTTTCTTTTCACTTTTCAATAATGCAACTTATGGTTCATTGGATTTTTACAAGATTTTGTGCTACTAAGGTTGGCTTATCAAGTTGAGATGTGTTTACATATTATTGAAACAAGAGATTCTATGGTTCTCGCATGTTCTTCTTTCCTAAAGAACAGATCGAGCACACGTCCAAAGTTGGATCGAGGTGTTACCATATGAGTTTCACTCAGTCGGACTTTCAAGTTAGCTGGAAAAGATGAACAAAGTACTTGTTCAAATATAGAGTTCAGAGGTCCATCCAGGCCTTCCAAGGCCCCTTTTCATCTTTTTACCACATGTTCATGCCATGCGGGGAAGTTGTAAAAAATGTGTTAGCACAGGTTTTTGTAAAGAACATGGCTTCTTAGGACTTGGTTATCAATCCAATTATTCCAAGATTTTTTCCCTTGTTAATTATGCAATGTTGAATAAGTGATGCATAATTTTTTAGTTTTTCACCTGGTCCTCCAAAGTTGGAATGGTCATCTTGGTGGCTAAACCTTGCAAGGTTATTAAATTTCACGTTTCAATGTATATGAAAATGATATACATTGGTATTTATTCATATGGACATGTTCTAGGTCCCCCTAAGTTTTTGTTTAATTCTAAGAAAATAAGATTTTCCCGTTTCTTAGGCCATTTTTTAATAGTTTCATTAAAAATCTTGTAAAGGGATTACAAACTTGATCTGGAGGTGGAATTTGGCATGGGAATGCTTGTTTCTACACCCAGAGTGTCCTCTTTACCCCGGGACTCACTTTTCATATGTTTCGGGTGATTAAAATGTCACTTAAAGCCATTTTTCACTAAAGAGGCATCAAAACGTCAAAATAATGCTAATGATGCGACAAATTGACAAAAAGACAAATTGAAAAAGTCAATGGAAAACATGTTTCAAAAATGTTTGTTGATGTGGCAAGTATGTCTCCATTAGGGGTCGACCTCATCCCATGACAAAAGTGTTGAAAGTGGAGATCATTTGAAGGCTAATGAATCTTCACAAGTTAAGATGTGCGCCACCTCCACAAAGCTCACGCTCGTGGTTTATGTGGCAAGAGAAAAGAATTGTTGGCGAGTCAACTCAAGTTAAATGCGACTTCAAACTAAATACTAGAGCAATCTTATTGAGAGCCAATACGAATATGATTGTCTTGGTAAAGATCCCAAAGGGTGGCGTCATCATCTCATATGGGAGATCCACCATCCACCTTTTCTTCCAAGGTTTATCACATGGGGTTTTAACTTGACGTGAGTTGGAAACTCATCCCATATGGAGTGTGATCTCATTGAAATCCAAAACATCTTGATTGAGACCAATATCAAGAGGTGGTGAATCCCCATGATGTGTGAATGTGCCCTCTCTCAAATGGTGGCGCATGAAGGAATGTGGCATTCGTTGGATGGATTGGTGGGGATCCATTTGAGAGGTGGTGTTACCTTTTGTTGTTACACTCCACTTTAATTCAATCAAATCCCCCATATAACTCCGAGATTTTACTTCATATCCAAGTGATGAGCCCTCTCTCAAATTCGATATAATGAAGGCAATTTTCCGTTGTAAAGAATTGGAAGGTGGGACCTTTGCTTGCATACATTGTAGATTTTTTCTGATTATAGTTAATAAAAAGGATTTGGAGGCAATTTCAGTGTGGGATCTATAGATGTTTGGTTGATGTTCTCTTTATGATAAATCGGTGAGGTAATATGTATCAAATTCTTTCATATTTTTTAATTATTGGGATTACTTATCTTCATAAGAAAATTTACATTTTGGTAAGAATAGGAAGTGATTCTTGTTAAGTTATTTCTTATTGTGAAATATATGAGACTACCAAGTATCACATGATTTCTTTTTTGGATTTATAATATTGTTTGTCTTGTTATCATTTCGCACGGGTGCGTTTAATCCCTTTTGCATTTTGTTGAAGGTATTTTATAGAAAACCTGATCTGGAGCATTTGATGAGCGTGTGGGATCTCCCTCTTCTCCAATACTTTCGAAAGAAGAAGCATCATCCCTCCGATCTCACCAAAGAAGGTGTCACCATCCCTTTCCTACTTCTTGCTCCATCTAGTTCTATCACTTCTTGGTCCAAAATTCTCAAGCTTAATTTGGTTATTGTTACTTTTATTAGATTTACATTTTAAAGACATATCTAAAGTAGATTTAAATTCCCATGTCTAGATCTTATTGAGTAATTAAAAGTTTTGATTTAAAATAAGCTTTATTTTCACAAGTTTAAGGTTGAAATCTAAAATACTTGGTTTATAGATTTAAGAGTTTCCAATTCAATCATTTTTCATTTAGTGCTTGATATTTGCTTGCCATTCTTTTAAAGAGGCAAGCAAAGATCCTAAGAAGGCAAGCTTCCTAGCTTGCCTTAGTCATTTTTAGCTAGTTTTACTTAGAATTTTTTAGACCTTTTTTGTAGACTTTCCCAAGACACTCATAATTTTTTTTTGGGTGTATTTCACACTATTTTCATCTGTTTTTTTGTAGTTTTAGTGAAAAAGGAGGAGGAAAATCTAGCGAAATTTCAAGAAATTAAGCCATCAAAAGACCAACGAAGCTTCCCTCCTCACAAAATCATTATTTTATTATTTTCTAAGCCTTTTGATCTAATTTATAAGGAACAAAGTGCACTTCTCAAAATTTTGTAAAAGGTTTAATAAATTTTCAAGCAGGATCATAAGATCCCACTCCCCATCCCCCTTGGGGGAATCAGTGTCAGCGTATTTTTCATGGTTGGAATTTTTTCTTTAGTTTAGTTTTTATTTTCCTATTCTTTGTAGTTTTATTTTGTTGTTTCAAGGAAAGGAAATACTAACCCCACACAATCCCGAGCTATCCGAAAGGAAAAAGAGATTCATGATAGATTAATTAAAAAAATATTTCCTTTACTGCATTTTTTACTTTTTTTGGAAAATTAAGCCCCTTTCTTTCTCGAGTAGGGTTTACAAACCTGAAAGAGACTCTTGGGGTCTTAATAAACAAGAAATTTGTTTCTAAAATTATTAATATTAACAAGGCTATTATCCTCGTATGTTCTACTTTTGATGCAACTTCATCTGATCAGTTGGTTGTATCAGAAAAAGATCTGAGTGACTAGTAATTAGTCTCATCTTTTAATTGATCCTCAAACGAAAATCTAGCTTTTTTTTTAATATTGCTAAGTTGTGGGAAAAGTCTTCAAATGAAGAAGGAACCACTAAACAATGCCCATGAAGCCTTGTCAGGCTACACCCTTGTTTGGTGTAGTGTTGGACGCACCCTTGCGACTCTGGTTTATCCCATGTTTCACTGTGAGAACCACCTCTAAGTAATTTCAGACACATTCCTCGCACCTCTTTGGTATATCTGGAATTTCCTCTCCTTTCTAATAGAATATATCAATACCATAAAAATTGATCAACAATTTACCCACTCCCTTCATCACTCATTAATAAATTTAAAATTTACCAGTGAGACAACTACAATACTTACATGACACAACAACACTCCATTTTTACAAGCACTCCATATTCATTAGAACTAGTCTATGTTATTTTTCATGCTTAAATCAATTTTGCAAAATGTCGTGATTGATGTTTACATTGTCATATGTTTTTGATGTGATCTCTGTCTTGCAATAATCTAGTGTGATATTTTATTCATTTCATATCAACTCCTAGAATTAGTCTTTTTTCTCATAGATTAAAAAACCTTATATTTTCTTTTAATACAGACTACCCCCCTTGGCTTCGCTAGGAGTTATACTAGACGGAGGAGTTGAGTATCAGGTGACAAAACCTGGCTCGAGATTTCCCCCAAGGTTGTACCCATTGGCTTGAATATTTTTGTTGCGTGACCTGAGGTGCGAATTAGACGGTAACAACATCATTGGTTATATGGCCATTGTTGTACACAGTCTATAATGCAGAAATGGTCCAAAGATGGAGGGAATTGCAAGTAGGAATCTATAAAACTAGATCTAGATAAGAAATCAACCAAGTAAGGAGATACGCGATAGAATATTTGGAAACCGACATTTAGTTTGGTGAAGGACTGACTGCATGTGACAAGGGATAATTTTTTCAACAAATGCCAAGTTTCTTGAGCATTGATGTATCGGTTAACAATTGCTTATGAGTGCAAATGATGATAGGAATATGAGGTTGGGTCTTATGGACATCATGTACCTGTGATTCTAGTCAGCAAATGATGGTAGGTCTATGTTTTTCCCTCTTCTTTGGAAGCATATTAGGCCATGTATTTTAAGACTGCATATCGTGAGAACACTAGTTGGAAATCCACATTTTCTCGCCATGTTTGAAGTATGCTAGGATTATGGATGTTCAAATGAGAATCATTGTGTGCATGGTGATATGTTTTTTTACCCTTTTCATCAATGTAGAGTGATTATTTCTGTTGTACGTTCTAGAGGATTTTATATCTATATTCATGTGTAGTCCCTTTTCAACATAGACATGAATTTTCAATGCACTTTGTACGTTTTTGTACTCGGTTGGATTTTATATCTATATTCATGTGTAATCCCTTTTCAACATAGACTTTGAATTTTCAATGCACTTTGTACATTTTGTAAGAGTTGTTCATATTCTTGAAGTGGGTTGGATAAAAGTATATATTTTGTATCTAGCAAGCAAGGGTCATCCTCAATGGATTGATGCATATGAATTTGTGTGCAGTGATTTTCTTTAGGATTCTATGTTGTAATATATGTATCAAAAAAACTCTTTGCATTGATTTTATAAATAGATTTTGAGATATGTTGAAATTGCAATTTCAAATTGTATACATAATCGAGAAAAAACCCAAAATAAAAGAAAAAATGGGTTATTTTAACAAAAAAATCAATTCAAATTTTATTAAACAAAAGAAATGAAGTGAACAATTTCCCTCTTTATTATATTTTTTCTAATTTTAAATAGTTTCTTCGTGCTGATCACATGCGGGGTGCTTATTGAACACCCAGTCTCTCTCTTCATGTGTTTCTTCATACTAATGACATAGCTAGGTTGCTTGGTCGACAAAAAGGAAACTTCTTCCTTCGCCTACAACGAAAGCAGAATTAAAATACGAAACCATGCCATGAATGCCTATAATTAAAAACCTGAATGTCTCTCCCTCCATTTTTCATCATCACTTTCCATCCTCTAAGTGAAATATTGAACTTTCCATCGCAATTGTGAATTGGTGAATTTTATTTGAAATATTCATAAATAGGAGGAGATAGTTGCAGTTTCCAGGATGCTTGCATTGTCCCTTCTCACTATCGTATGCCACTATCAGTGGTAGTAAGGTCTTCACCACCATTTCTCTCCTCTTCTCCACCTATTGAAACATTCCTTTCACTACCTTCGGCCTTCCCCTCTCACCATTCACCCCCTCCTCCTCCACATGACCACAATCACAAACACCACCACCATGACCACCGTAAATCTAGCTAGAAACTCAAGCTCAAATTCAAGGGAAAATTCATGCACCATCGCCACCATAGACCTCCCCATTCCCCACACCAGAAACATAGATCTCACCATTCCCCACTCCACAAACACCATAAATATCACCATTCCCCAGCCCACCAACATATAATTGAAGATTTTTTAGGCCTCTCCCCTCATCAACATCAAGACGCTTTTTCTTGTCGTGCTCATTTTTCTTGAAAATGACAAAATTTGAAAGATATTTGTAGCCTTTAAAATTCAAGCATAGAAAATTAACCAAAAAAAAATACTAGTGTAGAAGGATAAAGGAGAAAGCGCAACGAACAAAGAAAATGAAAATTACATTTTGGAGGGAGAATTGGAAAACAAAAATTTAAATAATAGTTTGGAAAGAGAAAGTGTAGGAAACAAGCATTTTCTCAATCAAGGGATATACCAGTGTTTTCATAGACAGATCAAAGCATTCAACATACAACAAACTGCATTTAAATAAACAATACCTTGACTTCATATTTTTGCATTATCTTTATCATAAACTAATCATCATGAGAAAGATAAAAAAAAAAAAATCATTAATGTATGGTGACATGACACAACTCTTATATAATAAGCCTTGAAAATATTAGAAGGTGAAATATGAAGTCCTGGTAGGAGTAGATATTTTGAGATACGAAACAATCCCCTAAACACACCTTGGGTTCACACATTGTGGTTGCAATAGACTTCACACCACCTTCACACATAAATGCTACCTATTCAAACACAAATCTGACTTCATACATAGTCAAATTCACACATAGATCATACATAGTCAAATTTAGTATTTTGACTTCACACACTCTCAAATCCACATCACTATTACATGCAGAGGTACACCCATTCAAATATCCTGATACCTTATCTAAACTCTCAATATTTATGTGTTTGTAATATATTAAAAAAACCCTTAGACCCCATATACTAAACAATATATTACTTCCATTTGTTAATATTTTAAACCTTCCATTATGAACTTGGGTGGTATAATATTGTCAATCTAATGAATATCCATTAGACTTCCCCATACACAATATACCTATAGTTAACTAAATAGAATCGTGGTACAATTGTTTTTCCTTACTTATGGTACCAAACCTACTTATAAATACATGAAATAAAATCGTGATGTAATCTTTTTAAAATATAAAACCTTTCAAAACGTCAAAATTTCACAAATATTTATAACAAAGTCCAAATATTAAGGTTCGTCAACTTACATCATTACCCGAGCTATACACTCGAGGTGACGGGTTCAAGGCATGACACTACCGCACGCACTCCTCATCTCCATTCCTTCTCTCTTAGTTTTTATGGAATTGCCAATTATGGACGAGACTGAGTAGCTTTGTTTGTTTATTTGTTCCTCTTTGGGTATGCCCGCCAATTGGAACAAGAAAGAAAAGGAATTCTCACTAACTATTTCCAAGACCACATATGAAGAGGACTCGACTGACCTCTTCAACTTAAGTCATGGTGGGTAAATGAGTGAGTTGCAACTTGTAATTGAGTGTCCTTAAGTAGGTTGAGAATGAGTGTCCTTAAGCATGTCAAGGATGAGTGTCTCTCAGCAAGTTAAAAATGACTTGTAAGACACCATTGGGTATATGCAAACCACTAGTATATGGATTCCTTCGCTCTCAAGCTGATTCATATCAATTGGTGACAATCGAATCTTACTTTCAATATTGTGTACATGAAATGAAGTCTGGATATATATGGGATGGTTTATGTCAATTCCTTCTGCACGGTAAACTGACATCCAGGATTGCGAGGGGGTATTGTGGAGGGTTAATTTCACGTTTTGGACAAACTATCTTGGTGGTTTTATTTGTTCATATCCCATTATGGTAATGGGTCGGATGGATTGTGGGATGACAGGGGTGGGTCCCCATAGCTCGTCGATAGATGATGAAGCGGCCAAAGGACCCATGGTGGTAATGGGTCGGAGTGATTGTTGGATGACAAGGGGAATCTCCTCATAGGTCATTGACAGACAATGAAGCAACTAGAGGAACCAAACCCTTAAATAATGCATCTGTGTAATCATTTAAAACATTAGTAACTAGCATACCCCCAAAGCGAGGGAAATGAAATGCCAAAAATAACTTCAGTATGTCTAAAATGAGAGAAAGTTGTGTGTACATAGATTATGTAAGGTTATATGTTGAAAGAAAGTATAGTGAATCTATGGATATTATAGAGCAATAAATAGGGACCCATGCAATAAATAAAAACCAATGTAATCAATGGAAAGTAAAATAAAATTTCCATTAATTTTCCATAAGAGAAAGTATACATATGAAATATATTAGAGTTATCAAGTCCGACTCTAATTATATTAGCAAGCAACATTGGTATTTTCATTTGGTACGGGGAGTTTAGGGATTGAGGAATGCAATTTTAAGTGTGAAAGGGACAAAGAATGAAGGTGTTCCTTTTCTTTTTTGGCAAAGTGTGACATATGAAGTGTCTTTCATATTTGGATAGCAGTCAAAGGAGAACGATGGTGAAATTCACATTTCTTCTAATTTTGTAGTGTGTGGCAATGCCGTGAAGGTCAGGCCTTGATGTTCAATGTTACCAATGTCAATGGTTGACCTTGTTAATGTCCATCCTTGGTATTTATGGATAGTCAATGCCCAATAAATCTTGAGGGGGATTTGTTTCTTTTTACTTTGGTTTATGGGTGGAATCATAATGTTCTTTGGTTGAGATTGGTCCCATGGAAGACCAATGTATTTATCAAATGCCACGACAACATGGGATGGCAACTTAGGAGGGATAGATCCAAAGTGTATATAATTTGCATGAACACTCCAAGTGCACCATTGACTAGTCCTGATTGGACTCATAAATTGCAAGATAGAATTACCCGTTGCCCCACGATTAGCCATATTTATTTTTCTAGTAAATGGTCATCACCTTGTTGTGCATCTGAACCATTGGTGAAATCAGTGACAGATCATGCAATAGGAATATACAATGCTTGGAGCATGTATTTTTTTATTGTTTGCAATAATGTTCATTGCAAAGAGATAGATTGTTGTGTCAAAGTTTGAATGATCCTATGTTGACAAGAATTTATTAGTACTAGACTAGAGGATCCTTCTTTGAAAAACATACTGTGGTATAAAAGTTGATTTGTTGTAAGATCGTCAACAATGTGGATCACTCTTATAGGCGTGTAATAGCTCTCTTCTTCAACCCAAGTAGCTAAAACACCTATCACGGAAAATTATGGGTGAGTTCATTTCTTTCTTTCCTTGCTTGTCAATTATAGGATTGTAATAAGCAACATAAGTTATTGGGTAAGAAACGTCGATGATTTGATTATACCTACTATTCCTTGTTCATATTCATATCATCCATGTGTAAGGGAAGGAGCAACATGAACGAGAGCAATCAAGGTGAAAGAAAAGATTGATTCAAATAGTCCACATCTATTAATTAATTGCGGGAGCCATGGTTGAAAGCTTTGAGGAATATTATATTTTATTAACAACACCAACAATTTGGGTTTCCCACCTGTAGATTGATATAGTAAGGCATTTACTTTCTAAGGAACTATAAACAGGTGCAGGGGATTCCAAGATTAGTGGAAGTCAGGGAAATCTTAGTCATGTAGTTTACCAATAGTTTCAGGAACGAAGGCCAAATTTAGATCGTGAGGAAAAGGAGTGAGCATAAGCAGTCATATAATCACAATTCATAACGGAATTTCCCATAGGGGGTAAGATGGGGAATAAATAACTCACAAGGAAAACCACCTTTCAATATAATGAAGGCAAGGTAAAACATTTATTGAACTACATCATTTAACAAGCAGTTTCATTATAATATTCCTTCTTTACTCGGCATCCGTTTCCAATCAAGGAAGGGCGAACTATCTCTAGTAAGCTTAAGAGTTATAAAACTTACCTTTATATATTTAGATTTCCCTTTCTTTTGAAGAGAGAACTACCATATTCAAATCTATCGATTTAAAAAATGGTAAACATGTGCCTTGACAGGGGACAACTCCTCATATGCTATCGACAAACTACCAAAGAAATCGACCCCTTAAATAACGCCTTTGACATAATAAAAACATTAAAATAAGCATATATATATATATATATAGTGTCTAAGACATTATTTAAGGAGTTGTTATATTAATAACTACATGTCCATATATTATATTATATATTATAATGTCCCACACACACATAATTTGCACCTACAACATAATCAATACACTGTATATCTTAAACAAATTTATAATAATATAAGATGATTATAATTTTGTTTGATGAAAAAATGTGTTTTTCTTTATTCATTTCTTTATAGTATTTCAATTTTATGAATGATATTTAGGTTAAATACTCGTGTAGTGGAATGAATTAATTAGGATTGGTTGGGAAAAGCAATTTTAATAGCATATAATTCTATCTTACCACAAGTTGTATGGGGCAGCACCAGTATGGTTTAGATTAAGTGGTTTTTTTATTTTTTAAAGAATATTTTATATATGTGTTAAGAGGTATTTTTATAAATTATTAAGATGGAGATGTTGCAACATGGGTAATGTTGATATCTCATGTTGTTGGTTTAGTTGTATTGTGGGGGGATTTCCCAAAGCTAAATATCTTTTTCTAGAAGATAGAATTGGGTGTGGTTTTGGCCAAGCTGAGATGTCAAGGTTATGTTAGGAATTTTGTAATCTCATTGGGATGGCACGATGGATGTCAAGCGTCAAATTTTGTACTATGTTTATCTTATGGACACCTGAATGGATGAGGTCGGGGTAATATTCAAGTGTAGGGTGGTCAGATATATAAATTGTTGGAAGATATGGAAAAATTACTCAAATTTGGCTCAAGAAAGCCATTGCTAGGACCACTCCACATCAACACACAGGGCCCCATAAGAAGGTTCAATATGTCAACCTTCCAAAGAACTCATTGACCTAGATTCCTCTGGGTAATCTAGTTGAGGATAGCCCTTGATGGTTTTAGTCAAGTCTTTCTCTTTTTTATTATGTTATGTATTACAGATGTGTCGTCTTATTAGGACAATATATTCACATATATAGTTAAGAAGTTTTGTTACAGTTGGGAAAACTTTTTATTGTAATGTTCATGGATGAAAAATTATGGACTGCTAAGCAGGTTTATTTGGATCCCCTCTTCAGTAGGGTGACTGGTTTTCTAATCTTGGATGTCTTTCTCGGCTCTTTAATATAAACTCTTTACTCATTTTCATTTAAAAATAACATATGTAACATTGATTTCACAGTGGTTTTGAGTTCAAAATAATCTATGATATGTATATCAAATTATAGTAATAAAATATATATTCAGTTTCTTTATATATGGAAGAGAGATATTTAATTTATAATACTAATATAAAGAGACATGATATATATATATATATATATANATGAACCCTTATACAATTAAAGGGGGTGAGCTACAACCACACTTGTAGTGTCACAAAAATACCTAGCATTGGTAGCACCTGCAAGAGAAACGAGCATCGAGTGACAAAGAAGTGGATTGGGAAGATTAGGGAGTGTGGAACTAATAGCAACAACAACCATTAACGCCATGAGAGAGATTTGATAGCAATAAAGAGACATATCTAATGGAGGGCACAAAGGGGAAAACCACACATGAGAGTAGAACATGTCATCCACTTGCATTTGAGATGCTTTGAATAAGGATATCGAGTGGATATGTAGAATCCCTAGACGCTACCTCACTCAAGCAAAGCACTTGAGCCATATTTTAAGTCAAACTCATTGATGTTGTAGAAATAATTGGCCATGATTATGGATGTAAATAATATTGGATATAATGAAGGATCCAAGTCAAGTAACATCAAATCTATGACAACAATTTAGTTTATCATCCCAAACAATTCTTTAGAATGATCAGTTAAAGTGTCTCACATTGCAAATATAAATATCTTAACAATAATCAAAATTTATTTTTTACATATTCACATCTTTGTAAGTTTTGAGCTTGAGTTCCATTGAGTTTAAATGATAAAAAAATCCATAGTGTTCCATTCTTAGAGGTTTTTCTCTTAATGATGAGCCCTATCTTGGGATTGAAATGTTGAGACTTAAAATTCAATAACGCAAAGATCCTCTCCATTTATCATCCTCAAGGTAATTGATTCCTGTTAACACTTGTTAGATCCAAGGTTAAGGTTTATCTATGTTGGTTATAAAAAAATTCATTATATTTTTAGAATATTATATTTTTACAATAATTGATAGCTTTGTATAAAAAGTGGTTGCAACCTAATTCTTTAACTATGTAATACAATAATGTAGCTGTTTAAAACCAATTTCCAAATTTCCAAAACAAGCTACAACAAACTTGTTGGTCTACCTACTCACATTCAATATCTTCTACTATAACTAGAGCAAATACTAGCAAACTAATTTAGAAACAATACATGCTTTTAATACATAATAACTTTAAAAAAATATCGATCCATGAAGGAATCATTTTGAAACTTGAGAATCATTAGTAGCACTATCCATATGACAAGACTAGTCAAAAGAGTCCATAAAATATATGGGAACCATCACCATGTATTCAATGTTTTCCACCTTCACACTAGGATCCCCTTGTAGACCACCGACTTACTACAAGTTTTCCACAAGAATGGGTTATTGAACTAATCATTTGCACCAAACCATCTACCCTAACAATAATCAGAGAAGAAATTATATTCAAAGCTTGTAATCTACCCCCTGATTTCTCACTAAACCCTCCAAAAAGTGCTTTGATTATGTCAACTCTTTAAGTTTCCTCTTGATTTAGAGAAAACACCTATGCCACTCCCTTTCCTTTACGACTATATTTTACTGCCATTTTTCTTGCTGGTTATTGTTAAAGTATTGTAACTTTGGAAGATATTCTATTGTACTTTTGTTGTATTCTCCTTCGGAGATGTTCTCCCCCCGTTCAGAGATGTCCTTGATGTAATTAGTCATGTAAAATTCATGAGGTAAACCCTCTGTTGTAAGTCGGGGAAATAGTACCCACAAAAGTAATATATAAAATGTATTTTGAGTCTCCCAAAGTAGTTCATCCCTAATTAGGGAACCTGGATGACCTAGTTAGTTATTTGAGGAACTCACCTAATGAATATAAATAGGTGAGGCGCCTCTCTCATTCTCACACATATTCACTCAAGTATTGCGCTGGAGAGAGAGAGAGTCTAATATGTAATATGAGAAACGATTCTAGTTACTGGGGTTTTACACTGTACTTGGTCGAATTCTATACTAAGTAAGTTTTGTGGGGTTTTCTCCCTTGTGGTTTCCCCAAGGAAAATATGTGTGTTCTCTTGTGTTGTTGTACGTGTGTTTCTTTCAGTGGTCCTTTAGCTTATGGTTATGATATTATGATGCTAAATGTTTTATATATTGTATAACCATTAAAAATATAACATGGTATCAAATCCACCCTGAAAGAATTCTTTGTGCAGTCAAAACACAGCTACAGCTACTGAAGGTTAGGGTTTCATGCTTGAAAACCCTAGAAGACAAAAAACTAGTCATTTTGGGACTTTCTCTATAACTAGATATTGGCGAAGACTCGGGAGCTGAAAATTTGTAGTATGAAGATAAAATCTTACTCTATGCTTTGTAAAAGTTTCAATCTCAGATTCACTATAATATATGAGATATGATTTCTCCAACTCAGGGTTCCAGGCTCTCCTAGAATTCATCCTTGAACCTGTGAAATAGGGAGAATTGCTATATCTTGGGATAGGAAGGTCCAAATGAAATTTCACAAGATTTTTAATATATGGCATGGACTTTAGTTTCTGTGGTAAATGTTTCAGACCCCGAAAGTGAAACAGTGACACGTGGAAGTCCGTACAAGTTCGCTATGTTGAACAGTCCTGAAATAAGTCACCTTGGGAAACTTCACATAAGTTGGTGAATCTAATTTTGCTCTAACTTATGGGGTTGGAAAAAATATAGACTGAGATACCTCAGGATGAATTTTTATACCTTGAGGATTCAAAAATTCTTAGCTATAGAATAAATAAGATCAATCAATTATGCAGAAGAAACCGAAGAAAAAATAGGGCTTCCCGTTCCAGGAACTTCCCTCCATCAATCAGTTGAAGAAGGAGGACCATAAAATTCACCCTAGGAGGGAACATCTCTCTATTTAATAAGTTTCTCATTTTGTGGACTTTCAATTTTCTACTTAACACTATTGTCAAAGAAAACTAGGTCATCAGATATTTTGCAGCTATGTCCATAGTTTTGGGAAAATAAGTCTGACGCTCAGCTTGCCTTGAGGAGGCATATATTTCTATGCAATCAGATATGAAATATACCTAAGTTGAAAAATTAGGGTTTCTCTATCAAAATCTACGTCCACCAGAAGCAATATTCCAAAAGATCCTTTAAGCAAGAATTAAGTTGAAGCAATCTCACTGGTAAGTTCCATCCTCTCCATTTCCATTTGAGGTTCTCATTTTTATCATGATCAGAAATAGTACCAATATTGACGACAAGCTTGAAAGAGTTGAGAACTTATAAGATTGGAATTATAGAGTGCTTATCATACTTGAAGAAGCATGCCATAAATAACTATGTCAAAGAATAAACTTCATATCCATACGAAGATGAAGACGAAGTAAAGAAAAAGAAGGACCTAGTATAAACAAAGATGGGTATTTCCGCCTCCATTGGATCTCACATGTATCATTCTTGAATAATCCCAAGGATATGTTCGATGCAATGAATAGCATGTACGAAGATGACCTTGAGAAATCAACTCAATGATGTGAAGGTGCAATGTTAGAAAAAATTTAATGATTACTTCACTAGAAGATCTCATCTCAAGAAGCAATTAGAATCCATTGAAGACAATGTCAAAGAAGCAGAAGCATAAGTTACAATTTTGAATGGTCTTCCAAATTCAGTCAAGACATTTGTTCTAGTAGAAATATCACATATGGAGGAATGCACGATTGATTGATGGAAAAAGAAGAAGAGATGAAAATAAATCCCTAACAACTCATTCCAAGCAAAGAAAGAACAAGAAGGAATAACATTCCTGCCAAGAATAGAAGGACATCTCACAACTCAATAGTTTAGTTGTGATGAATGGAAGGATGATATGATCTAGAATTACAAGTTGATAATACAGAATGATGTTTGGATATGATTTCAAGACATGAAGGGAAGTTTTATGAAATATTCCAAGTAGATATACAAGATCAAGTATACCACAGATCAAAGTATCAAAATATACGAATCAAGGTTCGTGAGAGTCGACAAGACACTGCTCTAGGGGATAGAAACACCTCTTCAGTAGTAGATATTACACTATACAGTTGGTGTAATCAAATTATAAGAATAGATCGACCAACCTATATGGTTTGAGACTCTCTACAGAGAACTACTTATGCACAGAAGGATTGATACAAGATCAGTAGGCACTCATGGGATAGAACATACAGTTACATGAGGAGCTTAAGGATAATCTAAATTGATATAGATCCCAACCTTTACTACAAGTTTGAAGACATAATTATATAAAGGATGAAAATCTCATAGATGGGTGCAAGAGAAAAACTTGCAAAAAAGTTTGAGATGAAGTATCTTGATATCTAGTGACCTCGATAGGTGACATAGATGGATACAAAGAAGACTAAGAGCAGAGGAGGCTACCTGTCACTCCAATATACTAATACAGATGCAGAGGGAAGATGGTGCTCCACCTTAGAGGGAGTGACTATGGTAGATCTCAAAACTCAGGAATCTTGACACGATTCTTTGTTATTATATTTCTCTACAGGGACATGTCTACAACCTAATCTAACATTTACTATAGCGAGGTGAATCCTGATCAACCGAATATATGCAATAATTGAAAGCTTCTTGATATTTCTAAGTCATTTCAAAGAGGAGAGAGGGGAGGAAGAAACACTACAAAAAATCCTGGAATTAACGTCCCATTTAGCATCCCTTTTTAGTGTAATTTTGTTTTACATTGAGTGGTCAAACTAGATGCTAAATAGGACGTTTCATGGACAAAAGTTAAAACGTCTCAAAAAATATTTTTTTGCTTCCTAGATAGCATCCTTTATGACATCCAAAACAACGTCTTTTTTTCTTCTTCTAGAATAGCATCCAACTTTTCTTCCTAAACAACGTCGAATTTTACTTCCTAAATAACTTCATATTTTCCTTCCTAGCTAGTGTCCTCTTTTGCTTTTTAAATGACATCCCCGTCAGCGTCATATTTTCATCCTTAATAGCACCATGTTAGCATCCAAAGTAGCATCCATTTTTGCTACCACTTTAGCATCCCATTTTGCACCATGTTTTACTTCCAAATATGTGCCAATTTTTGCTTCCAAATTTGCACCAATTTTTGCTTCCTTTTTTGCATCGTGTTTTTCTACCAAAATGACACCAAATATTTCTTCTATTGTTGCACCATATTTTTCTTCCTATGTAGCGCCATGCTTTGCATCCAAAGTAACGTCTTATTTTTCTACCATATCAATGCCATGTTTGGCTTCATCACTAACGCCATGTGTTGCATCCTTTTTAATGCCTAGTTTTGTGTCGTATTTTGCTACCATATCAATGCCATGTTCGGCTTCATCATTAGTGCGACGTGTTGCATCCTCTTTAATGCCTTATTTCACATCTCTCATTTTTTGGTCACTAATTTAGTCAGTTTTAGTAATTTTATATACCAATTTTTTGTTTGGTCACTTATCTCTCATTGTTTGGTCACTTATCTCTTATTTTTTGGTTAATGATTTAGTTATTTTTAACCGATATTATAATATCATTAGGGAATGGAGGAATTGAACCATCAACCTCCTTCTTGTAAAGTAGGTGCTCTTTCATTGAGCTAGTACCCTTTAATAATGGTAAAAAGGATCAATACACAACTTTGAGTATCTCTATAATGGTAAAAAGGATCAATACACAACTTTGAGTATCTAATGGTCGGCAAAGGAGAACCTTGTTGTAGAGCACACCATCATGACATGAAGGCCATTTTAATTTGTGGATTTAATGATCCCCAGTTTGACACATGTATCCATTTATTACAAAGCTCTCCATGTTGTGTCTCCTTGTTTTTTACTTGTACGAACACATGTTTTCATTACTATTAGAAACCAATGATCCCCTTTCTTTACTAGAAATATGCCAACAATAAAACTAGCTCCTATATATGTTCAACGAACTACTAAAATTATAAAACAATTTGATTACATGGAAATACACTAAAACTTATATTATCCTATTGTGTAACCTATCATTGACATTCAAACTTCTAGATATTTATCATGAGGAACTTATCCTATTAAAAATTTAGGCCTTCCAGAGGCTCGATTTACAAGGAATTTTTCTTAGGATACAATGCTCATGCATCAAATTTAAACTTAAATTTTAGTGGCAACATAATTGATCCAACTAAAATTTTGAGAGTTGAAAAATTAGTTTCAAGTTAAAAAATAGATCTTGTTGAAATTCCATAGCACATGGAAATGGTCCTAGTTTGATATCTAACATACCTATGTAGGAAAATCGAAAACTCAAATCTCTATCAAAACTACAATAGGATTTTACTAGAAACCAAAACACATCAAACTGAAGAAAGTAGCAGCGAGTACATAGATTTGAAACTCAAAGCACATCATTGTTTAATAGTCTTGAAAAAAATGCACTGACATATTCAAACTCTTCTCTTCAGCCACTACTCTAAAACAATGAAATGAATAAAACCTATCCTTCTCCTTTATAGAATAGGGGGTACAAATGAATCTGAACATATGCACTACAACACCTTAACTGGAAAAAAAATAAGGCCTATATCTCTTACCGGCCTTGGTACTAATGCCCTCAACTTGCATGAAAGAACTATTCCTAGGTAGGTGCACCCACTAAAGGAGAGTGAAATTATGCATGCATGCATCTCTCTCTTCTAGGGATTTATTCCCCATCTATCTTGGAAATAGGACTGAACTGCTTAATATAAAAAGTATTTAAACTAGAAATACATTGAGGATAGCACATTCATTCCTTCTCTATATTTATCCTCCATGAATGCTCCTACACCCTTATTATTGTTGCACAGAACTGCTGGAGGAGGGAATACTACTACTGTTGTCATTAAGTTTGTTGTATAGATTATTGTACAAAATACCTGCTTAAGTACCTACACCATAAACATTCTTTGCATGCATCAAATCTTCTATGCTTACTGTTTCCATCAAATGACACTCCGTTGGACACTTTTTGAGGTACTAAAAGTCTAACATGTCTTGTTTTAATGATTGTTTAAGTGGCATAAGTACAACCAAAATTCACAGGTCATAAAGCTATGTAAAAAATCAAATATTAAAGATCAACTAACATAATATATTTAAGTTATTGTAAAAGAGAACAACTCAATCACAAAGCTTCTCTAGAGCTTCAAGCAAAGAAATAATATTGTAAAAAGACATAAAGTATGTTTTAAGTTATGGTTCAGAAATTCTAGCAAACAAATAATAGATGAAATACATATTTTATAAATTCTTGATAGAGGACTTGGTAGAATTGTAGAAGAAGATGATCCCCAATTTTTCTATTGAAACCAAACTTAATAAAAGGTGGACTCAAATATAAAAACATAAATGTCTCAAATGGGTATAATCTTTTTACAATGCAAGGGTTTCCTTTAATATGAGGGTCGTTGTGTGCTTCATTCTATATATACCTCACCTAACTAAAAGAAGATTTCATAACAAGGGATTCAAATATGGAAATCATAGTTTTTAAGAGAAACAAGTTGACATTGAACATGCTTTTGGAGGTGTCAATTTGTTAAGAAGGTTTGCAACAGAAGTCAAAGTATTTTTTGGAAGTATCTTCGCTTCTCAACCTTGCTAGTGGGATTATTCTTTGTGGAGATCCTTGTTGCTGCAAAATATATGGTTTGAATGCCCAGTAGGTAGTGAGCATGATTATGTTTGAATATTCAACCAAAGAGGGATTCACTGAATTAACAAGATCTCAATTTTATGCCCAAATGGAATGTTTAAACCTGTATAAGATGCCATAAAATGGCATTTCCAAGACATTTTGCCTCTAGAGAGAAACAACTAAGCCCACAAGAATCATATCTCTATCCAAGATTCCCATAGAGATCACAACGTTGCCTAGCATAGACACTCAGTTATTCCCAGCAGAGACAACTTCATCCCACTCCAAACTGGGATGAAGAGGATGACTCGACAAATACGAATGGGTCATGCAAACTACCATAAAGCATAACTATGGACCAAGACACTTGAAATGTTGTTTCAACTCTGAATAAGATGATTCTAAATTTATTCCTTTTACTACATTGTCCAATTTATGAAAAGAACCATTGAGTTAAATTGTTTTGTATGGACCCTAAAATAAAAGTACACGAAGACAGCTACAAGTGTGAATTCGAAGGATACAAGGGTGTAAAATATGAGCCTAAAAAGACATCTTGACGATGATCTTGTCAGGTGGTAACTTGAACCTTGTCATGATCATGATATTGCAGCTGGTAACTTGAACCTTAATAATGAAGAATCCCTCACGCACATACAAATGATGTCCTCAATCATCAATTAGAGTTTGAAGCGGTAACAAACTTAAATAATAACAACAAACAATAATAAAATAATAATAATAATAAACATCAACATATATATAAAAAATAAATAATAATAATTAATAATGTCTTTACGAAAATACATGACTCTTAATGAAAGGGTATTCCACCAAAATATAAATAACGGGCCCTCAATTATGGCTTATCACTTATCTATCAATTTATGCATCATTTTATATCTACAGATATGTGGGTTATTTCAGAAATTACGGGTTCATTCCGAGTTAATTAAGAAGATCCAACTATGGATGTTACAGTGGTATCAGAACCAATCCAAGGATTCTTTGAATTAGGTCTTTGACCTTAGAGAAAAGAAAGAGAGTTAAAAAAAAATTAAAAACAAAAAAACTAAAAGAAGGAGGAAAAACAAAAAAAAGGAAAACAAATTTTAAAAAGAAAAGATAAAAGTAAAACAAAAAAAAGGGTAAAAGTGAAACCACACGTGGTTTCTTAAAGTGGGTTTAGGTTTGAATATAAAATTTCATAATAAATACTACTAAAAATCAAGTTAGATTTGAACTTAGGTGGGGAAGGTAACACTCATTCCTCCCAACAACCCAATCTACACTATTTTACAAAATCTAAAGGGAAAAAAATCTAAAAGTACATAATAATTGCTACTAAGAAGAAAGTGAGATTTGAAATTAGGTGGAGAAGGTAACACTCATTCCTCCCAACCACCCAATCAACTGGAATTTTACAAAACTTAAGGGAAAAAAATCTAAAAGTACATAATAATTGATACTAAGAAACAAGTGAGATTTGAACTTAGGTGGGAAAGGTAACAATCATTCCTCCCAACCACCCAATCTACAAGTAGTCTTTATCAACATTCAAAAAGGAAAAAAAATTATTATTATTATAATAATTACTTAATAATTGTATTAAGTACAATTATTAAATTACAAGAGTAAAGAAAAACAAGACAAAATCGAAGAAGACAAGAAGTCAGTCAAAAGGAAAACCAACTATCGTCAAAGAACAACAGAAGTCGGGAATTATGGCAAAGTCTAAATCATAATTGCAGTCCCAACTACAAGTAGTAATTCACAAAGTATTTGACATGCGAAGTTGGATATTTGTAAGTAATTAATGAGTCAAAAATATACCAATCGGAATATACAAAACCAAAAAATCATGAAAGATGCAGTCTCTCATCGAAGAAATAAAATGATTAAACAAAATCATCAAGGACAAAGATGAAAAAATCACACAAATTCAGACAAAAGTAATTTGCCAAGAAGTAGAGAATTGTCGCCTTCAGCAACAAATTGAGGAACTCCAGCAGAAAGAGGAAGACTAAAAAAAAGTGCACAAGTTGGAAATTACGAAATTGTATAACACATTAACAAATAATACTAAAGAAATATACCGATTAAGAAATCATAATAAAATATTAGTTACAAAGAGAAATCATTTAAAGAGTACCAAGAAGGCGAACAACTCCAATGAAGACATCGAAGGAAAAGTCCTAGAAAAACAAGAAGTAAATCAATGCCTTCTAAATCTTAATCAAGAACTAGAGAAAGAAATCGAGAAGATAAAAGAGGACAAAAAGTCGCAAGATGAAAGGTTCAAGACTATTCACTGTAAAAACAATATACTTGAGAAAAAATAGCGCAAATCCGAAGAGAATCATACAGACTCTCTGAAAAACAAATTCAAGTCGAGGAAAGGAAGTCCTCATCGCAGTTAAAAATAAAGAAAAACAAACAACACATGCGCCTTATAGACATCAAAATTATAATCCTCATTTTGACCAACAATAGGGTCAAAATGAGCATTCACAAAAGAGTTATGTTGATAAGCAAACAATTCGACATACTAAGCAATAATTGAGACAACCCATTTCCCAAAAAACTATCAGAGGTCCAGTCAAAACAAATCTGGGATGGACCACAACAGATACGATGCGACAATTCTCATGGGGAATCCATAACTCGTATCATCTTATCTCATCAAGTGTCGCAAAGGATATAGAGATGGCAGTCCAAGTAAATCAGACGTTGTTGTCAATGAATCTTTGAGGACAAAGCTTCCCTTAAGGGGAAGGCAATGTAACAAACTTAAATAATAACAACATACAATAATAATAATAATAATAATAATAATAAACATCAACATATATATAATAAATAATAATTTCTTTACGAAAATACATGACTCTTAATGAAAGGTTATTCCGCCAAAATATAAATAACGAGACCTCAATTGTAACTTATCACTTATCTATCAATTTATACATCATTTTATATCTATGGATATGTGGTTTATTTCAGAAATTACGGGTTCATTCCGAGTTAATTGAGAAGATCCAACTATGGATGTTATAGAAGCACTTGATGATCACATGTTGGTTTTGGTTGACCCCTCACAAGCATCTAGTCTGCAGTATAAACAACACACTTTTGATACATTTTTTAGAAGAAAATTGTAGCTACAACAAAACTGTCTTACTATTATAGTTGGCAACGACCAGGAGCCTAGATTTTGAGGAATTTTTTTAGGATGAAAGGAAAATTTTTTAGTGATGAATAAACATTAATAAAAGCTTCCTAAAGAAACAAAATGGGGTCATATAGAATAGCAATCCAACCCAATTGGCATCCATGCGAAGGGTGACAACTATAACATGTTTTACATTCCCTATTCAACAGACAGCTAGGGAAAATCACCCCTCATGCATTGGTTTCCTTTATATACAAAGTCAAAGGGAGAAGGTAAGGTTGGATATTATTTTCCTAGAGACAGTTTGTAAAAATAGGAAGCACCTAATTTTGATGTATTTGTAACTTCAGAATGTATTCACATGTATATCTTATGTATTGTACCCCGATGTTTATTCCAGGAAGTGTCTCTAATGTATTGAAGTCATGTCATGCCCTGATGTGCCTATTGGGAGATTCAATAATGTAAACAACTCATGTCAAGTCATTGTGGGTAACCCTCCTCTTGTTCAAGGGTTAAAGTACCCACAGTTGTGGGGCCCTAGGGTTATTAGACTATCCTAGAGAAGTCGATCCTAGGTGATTTATTGTAAGTCGGGGCAAAGTCCCCACAAGTTGTGGGGCACTAGGGTTATTAGACTCTCCTAGAGATGTTGACTCTAGTAATTAATTGTTAAGTGAGGCCAACATATTGGAGTGGACATTAAGTAAATGAAAGAATATAAATAGAGAGTGAGCCTCTCTATTTAACACACACACACTCACTCACTGGGGTGCATGAGTGAGAGAAGAAGTTGTTGGGAAAAGAGAGAGACTACTGCTGTCGGGGGATAATATTATAGTTTTGGGGTTTTAATTTTGGTGCTGATTCTATCTCAGAGGAAGTTGCAAGGTTTTCTCCTTTATGGTTTCCCCGAGGAAAATATTTTGGTTCATTGTCTGTTGTGTTTTATTGATGTGCATGTTATTCTCTCAGATAAGATCCTAAGATCATAATGCTAGCTTGAATGATAAAAATCTAACATGGTATCAGAGCTAACCTGAGAAGAAGACATTTTGCAGCTGTAGAAGCTAGGGTTTCTTAATTTTTGGGTCTCTCTCCATAATCCATCAACAAAAGTATGCTAGGATGACTCTCCATTGAAGGGCGCATCTTTCTGTCGAAGCGGAATTCGATTCCGAGCATTTTCAGTTTTTGGTGCGGGAAATTAGGGCTTCTTACAGAAGAGGAATTTTTGAGTGAGCCCGGAATACGATTTCTACCCTCATCAAAATCGATTTTAAAAGACTTGGTTCGAGATTTTTGGTTGGGTGAAACTCTGGGAAAGTCAAACCCTAGTTTGACCCCGAGCTGGAAAAACCCTAAATACTAAAACTGATAAGTTTTGATACATTCACTATATATCGGGATTGGAGAAGGATAAGAAGATGAAAATTTCACAGAACAAAGATAAAATCCTGATTTACATTGTATCCAAAATTTAGCCTCATATTCTCTATATTCTAGGCGATATGATCCCTCCAAGTTAGGGTTCCATCCTCTTCCAGGATTCATACCTAAACAGGACACCTGGGGATAATTGCTATATCTTGGGCTAAAAAGGTCTAAATGAAATTTATGAGGATGTTCTATAAAGGTAATGGACTGTAATTTTGGTGGTCAAATTTTCAAACTCAGAAGATGAAACAGTGACACATGGCAGTCTGTACAAATTTGATGTGTTGAACAGTCCTGAAATAGGTCACCTTGGGAAAATGATCATAAGTCCCAATTGGTAAAATAAATTCTGATGAAACCTATGGTGTTGAAATAGGGACAGGCGAGGCTACCTCATTACAAAGTTTTAGACACAGAGGAGTAGTAATTTTGGAGATAACATAGAAACAATATTAAGCATTTCTGCAAAAGAAATTGGAAAACTAGGGATTCCTGTTCCGAGAGCTTCTCTCCACTGTTTTCAGAAAAGGAGTACATTGGACAACTCACCTTGAAGATATATATATTTATATCTAATCAGATCTAAAATATTCCAATTTTTGAAAATTAGGGTTTCTCTAACAAACCCTAGATCATCCATCTCTGGAACCAGGACAGACACCTCAAATCAGTAAGATCTAATCTTTTGTTATTTTCATTTGAGGTTCTCATTTCAAAGTGATCTATCACATCAGCTTGATGATAATCTTGGTCAAGTTGACAACTTCCAAGCATTTAAGTATATGATCTCTCTGAAGAAAATGAATTGGACACCTACATAAGTAGAGAGGTTCCAGTTCTAGAGGGAGATGAGGCTAAAAGCATTACACAAGAAGAACTTGGTCAAGGCCAAGAAGATCATTGCTGATTCAGTCATTGATCAACTTGTACAACAAGTGTCTTCCCTAGAGACATCGAAAGAGATGTTTGATTCCTTAACCAAGCTATTTGAATGGAAGAACATAAATCAGAATGACTTTGAGAAAACAGTTGAAGGATATGAAGATCTAGAATGCAAAGACCATACAGTCATACTTTACGAGGGCCTCTCAAATCAAAGAACAACTTGTAATAGTAGAAGAAGAAGTGGAGAATGCAGAAGTGGTGACAGCCACCTTGAATGGCCTCCTAGGATCATGGGATTCATTCATTCAAGGAATGTGTGCCAGAAGGAAGTGATTACTTTCAGCAGACTCTGGTAAGAAGAAGAAGCTCAACTCATAATAAGAGAAGAGAAGATGGGAGCAACTGAAGATCAAGCTCTCACCATCCAAATAAGATCCCTCAAGCGATGAGGAATACGAAGAACTCAACTCTTGAAGAACCTCTTATCCATGTTAGCATTTGGATAAGAAATGATGTTATTATGAATGAAGAAGATGATAAAGCTAAAGGATCAAAAAGGAGTCTACCCACGAAACAAATAAAGATAAGTATTCAATCATCATTTCATGATATTGTTTTGTTATGCATTTGTTTATATTCAGTTAATGTATTATGCATGATAGAATGTTTGCATTAATGACAGTATATGACTAATATGCATGTGATGGGTAAGTAGCTCATCGTGCTATAGAACTCTCCATTGTTGCTTATCTAGAATGAAACCTCTTTGCTAACATATTGGATTAGTGCACAATCTCAATGTTGTCTTAGTAGATATGGAAGGCATCTAGAAAGTTTCCATGAGATATGGATGAATGTTGTATTGGATAAAGTAGTTTCATGATCATATATTTATGTATAAGAATTTCCAGTATGAATATTCCTTATGAAATGTTTCTAACCATACAAATGCATTTGACTTGTAGGAAAGATCACATACATAATCGTCTACAAGAAAAGAAGGATGAGACTTGTTCCGAAGAACAAGTGACGACAATTCAAGATGAAGAATAATATGATGAATGTAGAGAAATCATTTATGCAGAACCTTTCAGTTATGAAGAAGTAACCAAGAAGAAAGGGAAGACCAGTTCAAGAATAATGATGTCTAGGATGCAGTATCGATACGTAAAGGGAAGTTCGTGGTTCCATCATGCAGTAGATGGAAACATCATGGGATACAAGGCAAGATTCGTAACACGATGATTCTCATGAAAATAAGGCATAGACTACAAAGAGACATTTGCAACTAGTGGGAGTTGAGACAAATGACAAGCAGAATCATGTGTGCAAATGAAAGAAGGCCTTGTACGAGTTCAAAAGACACCCATGGGATAACACATACATGATGAGCTTGATGAAGATCTTAACCTTTGCTACAAGGTTGAAGATGAAATCCTATAGAGGATGACAGGCTCACAGATGGATGTGAGAAGAACTTTGAAAAATTTCAAAATAGAGGATCTTGGTATCCAGTGATCTTGGATGGATACATAGAATATTAGTAGAAAAGAAAGCTACTTTTCACTCCGGTACAAAATGTGTCAGTGCATAGAGTACAAAAGACAGAGGGAGAATGATGCTTCGCTTCATAGGGAGTGACTGCAGAAGATCCTGAGGTTCAACATGGTACGACATGATGGACAAATTACTAATGACTCTAGGCTTTACTGAGAGTAAAGAGGATTCCAACCTTTGCTTCAAGGTTGAAGGTGAAAGGCCAATGATGCTCCTGTTATATACTTGCTCCTGAAAAAAAAGAGAAACTCATTAAAGTTGCAAGAAGAAGACTTGCTTTCGAGTTTGAGATAAAGGACTTGGGGATGATGCACTACGTTCTAGGAATGGAGGTGTGGACAAGGGAAGTATGCAGTAGAGATCCTAAAGAGGTTCAGGATGATGGACTGCAAGGCCATGACCACACGTATGGAATCAAACTTGAAGCTATTGAGAGTTGCTTCATCAGAGTTAGTTGATTCCATGATGTATTGTCAGATGATTTATTCCTTGATGTACTTGAAAAATACAAGACTAGATATTTGCTTTGCTATGAACACATTGAGAAATTTTCACCTGATGGTTGCAAAGCATGCAGTGAGGTACCTAAAGGGTACAGTTGATTATGGGCTCAAGTATGAGGCAAATCAAAAGATTAACCTAGAGGGTTATGAGGATTCATATTGGGCAAGCAATGCCATTAATGATGGGAAGAGCACTTCGAGGTGCTACTTCAGTATGGGATCAAGTGTGATCTCTTGGTTTGGTAGGATGGAGTCCTGCATGGTGCTGAGTACAGTTGAGGAAAAAGATGTTACCACTTGCTATTTGGGAGGTAGTATGTTTCTTTTGAAAACTAATATTTGATTTGCTTGATCTGACTTGCATTTTTGTATGATGCAGAGAGGAGGAGTGAAGCTCCATTATGTGATCCAGATTGAGATCTCTCAAAAGAGGGAGTTCTAGCATAGTCGGTGAGATAGGTTGTTTGACCATAAATCTTGGTGAAGCTCATAGGTTGCTCAGATGTAAATAGACCTGTAGGTTATCCTCGGATGTAATCGGTCCTAACGAAGATCATAGGTTATCCTTGAACGTAATCAGCCCTGATGTGATTCTATGCTAGAAATGGCCAAAGTGAAGTTTGAGTACTACAGGGAGAAGCTTGGTTTTCTCCAGATCGAGGTTCCCTCCAAGGGGAAGTGATGAGTCCATGAGCCATTCTGACATGGTGAGAGGATTGGTTCCTTCCATGGTCATATGTAAGGGCTGAGCCATTCTGTCATGGTGAGAGGATTGGTTCCTACCATGTTAGATATGAGTGCAGAGCCATTCTGATGTGACTGTAGGATTGGTTCCTACATGATTAAATATAAGTGTTGAATGCCATTCTCTGGGAGAATCGAGGTACCTGGTCAGTTACTAGGAATCCTCAACCTGGGGCTGAGGGCCATTCTGATGTGACTGTAGGATTGGTTCCCACATGATTAGATGTAAGTGCAGTGCCTTTTCATAGATGATATTAGTTGTGTCCTATCATGATGGTGGACGTGAGTGCCGAGCCTTTCCACAGATGATAGTAGTTGTGTCCTATCATGCTAGTGGATGTGAGTGTTGAGCCTTCTCACAAATGGTAGTAGGTGTGTCCTACCATGCTGGTGATTGTAATATTAGTTTGTCACAGTGGTCTAGGAACTGAAAACATAGTCTCACAAAGAATACTGACAGATAATCATAAAATTGGCAAAATGGTGCTGCAATGGAAGTAGCAGCTCTGTATAATCAAATGAATAATGAATAATACAATACAATGATCATGCTGAAAGCATGAATTCCAAGACAATTAAAATTACCATGATCCAACAGTTACACCCGCAGTAGCAGTGACATATTCCACGATCCAGCAGCAGCAGGTACATTCCTATTGCATCATTCATCTACTTTTTGGGTAAGTGGAGGTATGTTGTTTTCTAAACTTTAATCATGCAATTTCTTATTTGCTAGCAATGAATAAATTGGAAAATTACCTCCTCATTCTCCATTTCCTTTTCACTTCCATGACTTGCACCAAGTTGCATGGGGACATGCAACCAATTCAGTTGGGGAGGGTGGGGAACTATATTTACTACATATTCACTACCATTACCCATTTTTCATCTTATTTTCCATTCATCAACATTTCTTTTCCAACAACACTTTGTCGCACTTTACTGCATAAGCATTGATATACCTATCGGCATGATTCATAAAAATAAAAGGCTTTTCTTATGCACAATGATGTTTTCTATACATATTGATAGCTTATAACTTCCAGTGAGTGTATGGTTAAATTATATTGCAACTAGAAAATTGATAACGAAATGAATGTTGTTAACACAAGAAACAACATTCTTTGTATTCATGGTTGTCACACAAGAACCAACCATAATAAAATGTCAGTTGTTACTCATGTATTTCACACCTTGGAAACATTCATTGTTAAAAATACATTATCAATCAAATCCATAGTTCAGATGCCAAAAGTACTTAAGAGGATCCATGCAAGGTTGCATGTAAAGTACTTAAGAGGATCCATGCAAGGTTGCATGAGGACATGCAACAAGTTCAGTTGGGGAGGATGTTGAGACTCATAAATGTTATATTTTCATCCACTTTACCTTTCTCTATTCCTCACATTTCATCACCCCATTAACCTTTCATCATACCATTTCCATACATATATTTGGGTTTCACCTTATTATTTTCCACTTTATTCATTTTAGTATTATAAGTGAATTTATGATTAAATATTAGAAATTAACATGTTTTCACTAATATCTCAAATATGGATGAGCTTTGTAATGTATAGGAATATGTGAAGGATTAATTCAAAGAAAAGACTTCTCGAATATCTCCTCCACCATTTCACGGAGATAGTTATTCAAAGAATATTCCAAGGAGAAGATCATGGAGATTTGGTTGGCATGTCCTATCTAGGATTTATGAGAGACATGTGGAGGATTTGAAGGGATCATATCTTGTAATAATAGTAAATTAGTTGAGAGTGGTTGAGAGAATAATGGATTTGTCATTATGAGATGGTTATCTCCTTCTCAAAGAAATTCATGTATAAAAGAGAGTGCTCTCTCTTCATTTGGTAGATGGTAGATTATGAGAATATTAGTCTCAGATTGTAAAAGTTAGTCTTGACTTTGTAATATGGTGAAGGGAATTATTAAATTTTGTTCATAGTCTTAGTTTTGATGCTTTCATGATTTGTCATTGATTCTTGTGATGTAAATTAAAATTTCTTTATTGTCAATGTGAGCTCACATGTGTTGTCTCGTTGCTCTTCATATGTTGTCTTTCTTTTATGCAATTTACTTTCAACTGTGTGTTTCATCTTCCAGCATTAGATTAGCAGTTGTGTGTTTCAGCTTAAGAGGGGGAATAGATTAGCAATTAGCAACTAGCAAGGGGGGTTAGATCAGCTTAATTTCACTTCAGTCTTGCATATACTTTGTGTGTGCTTTGTAAGCCTACGAACCTCGAATTGACAAATTAAATAGTTAGGCAAATACGAAAACGGAATTAAACAATAATATTTCCGCATAACATTTTGGCGCCGTTTCCGGGGAGTGGGTAGTTATGTGAGTGTTGCAGCTTCATCCAAAATGAATAATCCTACAACAACCTCAGTAATGTTTTATGGGAGGGAGGCTCTTCCACCTAACAGTTTCTTCAAAAAATGAATTCTTGAAGATCATAGTAAACTTATAAACGTGTGTGGAATAAAAACCTATGTCACGATCCTCTCATCATGGTCTCTAATTCCCTGATGAATACTTCCGATTTTCAAAAGAATAGAAACTGATCGATCCACCAAAAATTATTCTAAGCACACATGTTCTATCAAGGAAGTAAAGTCTGGATTCTTTAAAAAAAAAATTAGAGGAGATGATGTAACTATAGAACATTCAATGTATCGATATTTTCTCAAATTCCACACACCAGGTCACTCAACTTAGCTCCCATAGAAAACTTCATGTTTTCCTCATCCCACAAGAATGGCAACATCTCCAACTAATTCAATGCTTCCAACACTTAAAACATGGTCTTCAGCGAGTAACCTAGCAAACTTTGCAAAGATATTAAGGCTCAACTGTGCTCCAATAAATGAAGAGAATGGAGTTTTTGCATTGATCACATTGTGATGATGGAATGCATTACACCGGTATTAAATGATGCATGCCCATAATCTTAATCGAATGTTTTCTGCGGCATGATTTCTCCAAAGAATCGCAGATCTCAACATCCTCCACATTCTCCCCAACTGATGTAATCAATAATTCCAGAGCTCATTCTTTATTGATCGTAGTTCATTTAAGTCTCCATGCTATATCTATTATTTTAAATTCCCACCGGCAGCCCATGTTTTACTTCAGGATTGTGCTGCTTTATTGCAGGAGTGGGACTTGACCTGGCCGTGGGCCATGCCTTGGCTGGTTTGGGTCTATGCATTAATGATCGGATGCCTCTGCATGTTTATTATCATTTTCATTCTAAGTGGACCTTTCTTCTCCACGCAATAACTATTCACTGCTCACTCTCACCTCGACACCACGCGATACTTACTTTGGATGCATTTTGTAGATTCTCTACGCACGATTATGTTTCTATTTACATTTTTTTGTTGTCTCTGCATAATTATTATTTCCATATGTTCGTACCATCTTAGTGATTGATATATTATAATTTTATAAAGGACAAGTAGTTTTATCTATGGCTCCACAAATTCCCATGCTTTTCGAGATCTTATTAATAGTGGAATGAGACTTTGGTATAGCTACCACATGTTCATGCACAAAATCGTGTCTTCAGAATAGATCCCGCTAAATAATTTGAGCAGATAAAAAAATAGACTTGACCCCTTTGGAACTCAATTGAGGGGACATTATGTCTATGGAACTGAATTTGGATGGCATACTTATGTTCCCATTGTCACACTAGGAGTTTTCTTTTATGACTTGATTACGAGTACATGGAACATAGATGAGGTCCACATAGCTCAAAGATGGATGCAAGAATTTGGCCCCAACCTTACTGATTAATTGATATGCATGCCGACAGAACACTGGAATGCCTAGATTCTTCACCTGATAGGCCTACATTGCCCATGCCTTCATTAAAGAGAAAAACTACTTCCATATATGGATCAAATAGGTGTCAGATGACATTAGTTCTAGAGCTAAACTATGGCAGAAGCCACAACCACTAGCTTATTTGTTCGTACAGGATGTGCAACTGTTTCCTCGACTAATCCAAACTCGAGTCTATCATGAGGAATGGTGCGATAAGAAGCTAGGTTGAGATGTGGAGAAAATCAATCATTTGCTTATGTGTATGCCGATAAAAATTGATATTCTAGTTGGGCATCGCCTTATTGTAAAACTTGTAGGAGGAAGGAGCTCCGAATACTCATCAGCCAAAGCTACTCAACTTTGATATATCCATCCATTGGGATAAGAGGTGTACTCATCCAAGCCTTCCAGACTATAACAACAACACACCCATTAAATGAAGGAGACGAGTATTAATGAACTATTTTATCATTCTGCATTCTGGTTTTATTGGGAATAGTATTTCATTTATCGTGGTATGTGGGCGCAGGTGGAAAGAAGGAAGCACGCCTTATCTTAGAATCCTTGTTGACAAACTTCACATGCATAAAAGCAAATTGACATAAAATTCAAATTTGCAATTATCTATGGTCTGTATTATATAATGAGATGTTTCCATATGCCAATTAATAAAGAGAAGACATAAGAATAGTGAGCCACAAGAATGAATTTGAACTTCTAAGATTATTGACATCGGTGGAAGACACGGGCAGTGCTTCTTTTCTTGTGAGGTTTGACAGTGCAGCATATTAGAAATGAATTTACAATAAAGTTCTAAGAAACACATGCATGATTAGCTCTAGAGGCTGGAGACAATCATCTATTATGGAGTGGAGCAGTCGTTCACTAACAGTAGGAGCAATCGATACTTATGGGGTAGGTATGCATTTATTTTATATTAACGATGGCTTATGCAGGATATTGTCGTAGTCGTTTGTTGCAGCTAGGTGTCACAGCTGGTTATCGCAGCCAGTTGTTGCAGCTAGCTGTCACACCTGGTTGTTGCAGCTGGCTATTGCAGCTCGCAGTTGCAGCTATAGTGGTGTTGCAATTGGCTTGTTGCAGCTAGCTATCTTAGCTGGCTGTTACAACTATTAAATTTTTAAATTTTGGATGAAGAGTTGAGACAGTAATGCTGAAAGTCTATGAACGCAGATTGGATAAATTTAATCTTGAGTGTTTTTGCCATATTTATTTTGAGTTATAAGAATAAAACAAAAACAATAAAAACTATATATATAAAATTATAAAAAATTATTTCTTTTGTTTTATAAAAAGAAATCAATAAAAAAAAATTGTGAAAGAAAATAAAAACCAAAAAAATATAAAATTCACAAAAATTAAAACAAATAAAAACAATCCAAAAAAAAATTGAAAATGGACCTCAACACTTCCTGAAAACATCTTTGGAATGATGATTTTTGTTTTTTCATGCTAAAATTGTTTTCTTTGAGTCACTTCAAGCAGCGATCAATGACAAACTAAGAGCGCAACATAAACAGGTATAACACAGTTTATTTCTTTGTGACATTTTCTTTGCAACTTGTGTACTTATTTCCACATGATATGTTTTCTTTTACGAACTTCTCACAATTTTCATGCAGGAATTTGTACTAAGTTTTTTCAGGTTCAAGGACGATTGCATTTTGCTGCTAAAGTGATTTTTCAAGAATCACAAAACCTTTGAAAAACATGCTTTGATAGAAATATTGAAGGAGCCATTACTCATCATAAACATTACAGTGTTTGTTACACAGAAAACATTCATAAACCCTTTTGCGTCATGGATGTTTACCCCATTTCTCCTTCAAAGCACATCAATCATCCATACTGGAGTCCACTATTTCATTACCTTAACTATCATGACTTCACACATACCTATCTTTCTGAGTTGCATACATCCCTTTATCTTTTTAAGTTCATTTTCCATTCCAGTTTTCCTTCTGAATAAAACCAGCTCCCTTTCCATGATTACATGGCCTTTCCATATCCACTACTTGACTGTGAGATCTTTTCACTTATATTCCTACGAATCTTTTTGTACCAACTCGCGTTGACTGATGTGGGATTCCTTAAAGCCGACCTTTCAACAACTCTTGGCCCATCGACCTCAGCACCTTATCTGGGATATAGACTAGAGTTCACTTTGAGTACCTAGAGGCTTGCATGCCTTAATGGAAATTCCTCTTGTTGGAAATCATGGGAATACATCAATGTCCCTTGATTGTTAGATCTTGCAAGTGGCTCGACATCAACACATCTATTCGCACTTCGCAAGATGTACTTGGTTACCTTGGCACTCATTGATATTAATGGTGATTCTTCCTCGCATTGGTTAACGACATTCATCAATAGCCGATAATCCAATGATTTCTCTTCATGCTCGACCTCGACACATACATTTGTATGATTAGCACTGTACCATTGGGTTTTGCAGTGGGTGAAGACTATATATTCTTTCTCATGGCTCCATTAGCAGTTACAGAAGCATGACTTCAAATCTATGAGAGTACCACATTTCTACTCTCCTCCCTCCACTTTCCATGATTTAGGAGTTCATATTCCTCTACTTCCCACTACATCAGTTACAGCAGTTGCATCCGCAACGATATTTACAAGTACATATTTATCCTGCAGTAGTGACATATTCTCCATGATTCAGCAGCAACAGTTTCCATACCTTCACTTCCCATGATCCAACAGTTACAGTCGCAATAGCGGTGACATATTCCATGATTTAACAGCAGTAACTACATTCCTATTGCATCGTTCATCTACTTTTTGGGTAAGTGGAGGTATGTTGTCTTCTAAAATTTATTCATGTAATTCCTTAACTACTAGCAATGAATAAATTGGAAAATTACCTCATCATGCTCCATTTCCTCTTCACTTCGATGACCTGCACCAAGTTGCATGGGGACATGCAACCAATTCAGTTGGGTAGGATGGGGAACTATATTCACTACATATTCACTACCATTATCCCATTTTTCATCTTATTTTACATTCATCAACATTTCTTTTCCAACAACACTTTGTTGCACTTTACTGCATAAGCATTGATATACCTACTGGCATGATTCATAAAGATAAAAGGATTTTCTTATGTACAGTGATGTTTTCTATACATATTCATAGCTTATTATTTCCAGTGAGTGTATGGTTAAATTATATTGCAGCTAGAAAACAGATAACGAAATGAATGTTGTTAACACAAGAAACAACATTCTTTGTATTCATGGTTGTCACACAAGAACCAAACATAAGAAAATGTTAGTTGTTACTCATGTATTTCACACTCTGGAAACATTCATTGTTAAAAAGACATTATCAATCAAAGCCATAGTTCAGATGCTAAAAGTCCTTAAGAGGATCCATGCAAGGTTGCATGAGGACATGCAACAAGTTCAGTTGGGGAGGATGTTGAGACCCAAAAATGTCATATTTTCATCCACTTTACCTTTTGCTATTCCTCACATTTCATCACCCCATTAACCTTTCATCATACCATTTCCATACATATATTCGGGTTTCACCTTATTATTTTCCACTTTATTCATTTTAGTATTATAAGTGAATTTATGATTAAATATTAGAAAATAACATGTTTTCACTAATATCTCAAATATGGATGAGCTTTGTAATGTGTAGGAATATGTGAAGGATTAATTCAAAGAAAAGACTTCTCGAATATCTCCTCCACCATTTCAAGGAGATAGTTATTCAAAGAATATTACAAGGAGAAGATCATGGAGATTTGGTTGCAATATCCTATCTAGGATTTATGAGAGACATGTAGAGAATTTGTGAAAGACACGTGGAGGATTTGAAGGGATCATATCTTGTAATAGTAGTAATTTAATTGAGAGTGGTTGAGAGAATAATGGATTTGTCATTATGAGATGGTTATCTCCTTCTCAAAGAAATTCATGTATAAAAGAGAGTGCTCTCTTCATTTGGTAGATGGTAGATTAGGAGAAGATTAGTCTCAGATTGTAAAAGTTAGTCTTGACTTTGTAATATGGAGAAGGGAATTCTTAACTTTTGTTCATAGTCTTAGTTTTGATGCTTTCATGATTTGTCATTGATTCTTGTGATGTAAATTAAGATTTCTTTTTTGTTAATGTGAGCTCACATGTGTTGTCTTGTTTCTCTTCATATGTTGTCTTTCTTTTATGCAATTTACTTTCAGCTGTGTGTTTCATCTTCCAGCATTAGATTAGCAGTTGTGTGTTTCAGCTTAAGGGGGGATTAGATTAGCAATTAGCAACTAGAAAGGGGGTTAGATTAGCTTAATTTCACTTCAGTCCTGCATATACTTTGTGTGTGCTTCGTAATCCTATGAACCTCGGATTGACAAATTAAATAGTTAGGAAAATACTACAATGGAATTAAACGACAATATTTCCGCCTAACAAAGCATATTATAATCAAAATGTTAATTGAAATGAAAAATCTAATGTAACCATCTTAACATTTTATCATAATTAAAAAAAAATTCCCTTCTATTTGGTTACCATCCAAAACAAGGATACCTTATTTATTAAGTGCAAACCTACACAGATATTGAGGAGGAACGGGCTTAATGGGAAATTATAGGCATGTAAAACTTCACAAAATTTCTTCCTAAATTGGCATGCGCTTCCATAGGATTCCTCTATCAAATATTGGATGGGGATAATGTACATATTTGTATGATGAAGTAGATCACAAAATCCATCATATATATCAAAAGGGCTTGCCGGATGATAACTCTCTGCGTAATCCCCAGATGCTCAAAATCATAAGGAACCTCTTAATGGAAAAATGTAGCCTCAGGTTGACCCTCCATTGATGGTATCAAATCTGACTCTTCAATGCATTGCTTCTCCAGGTCCTCATTGCTAATTCTTCTGTGTGATTTTGAATGATCATATGAGAAATCTACATGATCCTCTTCCATACCAATATCTCCAAAGGTATCCAAACCAACACACCATTCTCTTGTTACATAAAAAATGGGTTTCTCAATGTATGTCCAATAATCATCATCCATACCCTTGTCAAATATTGGGGAATCCTCATCCATGGAATCATGTTCATAGCTACACTCATCGTCATGTTCACCATACTCTTGTTCATAAAGTGTGGTTTCAAAGATGTTACAAGGGAATAAAATTTGCAAGACCTTATCACCATGAGGAGAACATGAACAAGGGAATAAAATTTGCAAGACCTTATCACCATGAGGAGAACATCAAGGATTGTCATCATACACCATACATAACTCATCATATTTTTCTTTATAAGTTTCTATGATGGTTTCTTCTTGAGGCAAATCTAGAATACACATGTGACCATCCTCGTTGAAACAATCCCGAGGATAATTCAATTCTTCAATAGTTTCTGTCATGGCACCATGAATAGGACCTTTAATAATATCTTCAATCAAGGGACCTTCATCATTATCCTCAATGGGGTCGCTTGGGATATGCTTCTCAATGGGTTCCTCTAGCTTTTCCAAATCTTCATTATTTTCTGTTAATGTGACATCAGGGTGGTTTTCAACAATGTCTTCAGATGAGGTTTCTTCATGAACTTATTCAATTAGATTGTCATGGATGTGCCTATCTTCAGAATCCTGTTGTGTATTGAGAGAGGTCTCATATTCTTTAATAAGTTGTTTGTTTTTTTCCTTTTCTAAAGTAACTTAGAGGGATTTCCACACATTTTACATTGTCTATGACAACTCAAGGAAGCTCCTCAATGGGAGTATCATGGACCTCTTCTTCATTTAAATGTTCAAGAAGTAATTTAAAGTCTTCAATACTTTCTATCATGGAAAAAGGTCCATCATATGTTTATGTATGATACTTTATCTTAGATAGGTAAAAGGTTAATATATTTTTAAGGAATCTTTCGAAACCATTCATACTATCCCTACCATCATGCCACTACTCTAAGAACATCCAAAGGAATCTTGGAAAGGAGGTTAAACACTTATTAGGAAGGACCTGATAGAACCAATAATAGACCTCTCCTTGAAAAGTCCTAGCAAACATTTCCATCATATTCTCCTCATAAAGAACATTAGAGTCAATCATCAATTGAAGAAAATGCTTGACATGCCAAATGGCTGAATCACCATAATTTCCATGGAAGACCGGAAGCCATTGATATATATCCCCCACACCATGACCAAAGTAAGGAAAACCTAGGATGTTTGAGAAGTTGATGGGATGAAAAAATACGACTATTTGAGCACCACATTGCTCCCTCAGTTCATCCATATGAGAAATCAACAATGTGCATTTGATATAACCATGGAAATTTGTATTGAATGTGTCGCATGTTCTCATCTACACACAACAAATATTCACAAGTTTTTTGAGATAACAGGGTTTTATCCCTTCAATAGAGTCACCAATTGAGAAGAAAAATATGCATTTAAACACTCACAAATTTTAATTTTTTGCTTTTCTTTGTAGATTTATAATATAAAAAAGGTTAGTGGAGTCGGAAAATGAAAAGTAAATATGTACTCTAAACATTCATCAAACAAATAAAAAACAAAAAAGTGGAAAACAAAGTCGTACTCTGGGAATAGAAAGATTTATCCTCGGCAAAAGCATCAAAATGTTGTCGCCTAATTTGTACCTCGGGTCACATGGAATAAATCTTCAAGCCACTAGGTGTGACCATGGGGGAAAGCTCGAGCCAAGTCCTATAACCTGATACTCAGCTCCTCTTTCTAGGGTATCTCCTAGCGAAGCCAAGGGGGGTGTCCATATTAAAAGAAAATCTATGGTTTTTTAATCTATGAAAAAATAGACTAATTCTAGGAGTTAATATGAAATGGATAAAATATCACAACGTATTATTGCAAGACACATATCACATCAACAACATATGAAAATGTAAGCATCATTCACGACATTTTGCAAAATTGATTTAAGCATGAAAAATAACATAGACCACTACCAATGAATATGAAGTGCTTTTAAAAATGGAGTGTTGTTGATGTGATCTCTGTCTTGCAATAGTCAGTTGTGACATTTTATCCATTTCATATTAACTCCTATAATTAGTCCTTTTTTCATAGATTAAAAAACCATATTTTTTTTTAATAGGGACCAACCCCCTTGGCTTCGCTAGGAGTTAGCCTAGACATAGGAGTTGTGTATTAGGTGACAACACTTGGCTCGAGCTTTCCCCCAAGGTCACACACAATGGATTGAATATTTATGACACATGACCCGATGCGAGAATTAGGTGGCAACATATACAAAACCGAAAAGTGGAGGAAGAGAACCATCCTTGCAATCGTCCATGACTAGTGGTGCTTTACTTTAATTCCAACCAAACATTCCAATGCCTTTCTCGATTTGTTCTAGAGTGAGATTCTTTTATATAATCCCTTCTATTCCTTCACTAAATACATAGGCCTTACAAAACATGACATTCTTTCAAATTGGGAGCACACACAAAATACCTACTATGCATTCCATGTTGATATCATCCCTACACCCACTCTCGATGAGCCTACATTTGGAGATCATGATACCAATCATAACATATATCCCAACATGAACATGAATTAATGATAAGTTTTGTCATAGTCCCTACATGTAATATCCACATTAATGAGATTGACATGCTTGGACTTCGATATTTTGACACCAACCCTACATGGAATCATCTAGAAGTGTCAACATATACATTGGATATTGCACCAAACTAAATTGACTACAACCAAAGGAATGGGGAAGTAATACAATATAGCACTCCCCTACCTACTTGCACAAATAGATTATCTTACAATTAACAACTTGCATTTGACATAGTCCTACAACATTCACTAGTATAAGGAACTAAAGATCCATTTAGGATGATCATATAGGCACACGTAAATCCTACATTATAAGTACCATACAAAAAACACTATCTTGTCAAGCAAACTCTAGCCATATCCCACTATTGCTCCTCTCCCCTACTGGAGTTGTAGCATTTAACATACATGCAACCACTATACATGTAAGGTAAGATTCCTATAAAGGACATGAATCCTTTACATGGATATGACCTATCAATGTTTTGAGAAGATATGAAACACATTCAATACATTCTCATTGATGAGATGAGGTTCATAGGACCTAAATTGTTTGTACAGATTGAGATTCGCTTGCATGAGTTCTTTCCATAACAAAACAACTGCGTATTCAGAAACCGCCCAATAATTATTTTAAATGATTTGTGCCAACTCCCTCTTGTGATGGACAAACCTCTATATGCAGGAGAAGCTATGGGGAAGTGTTTGTTGATGTCATTTAGCACTTTCATCATTTTTGAAACATTATTCCATCAAAGGGGAGCTGATTTCACCCAACCTCATTTCCGTCATCTATTGACAAACATCCATAATGCTACACCAATCTTGGAAGACTAGAGCCTCCTCCAGTATAGGACTAATAGATTCTTGTCAATAGAGTGTTGATTTGTTTGCAAATATGTTGATTTTTGATCTTTAATTATTTTAAGTGCAAAGATATTGAATACTTGAATTCAATGAACCATTCAATCACATAAAACACATTCAACCATAACACATTATATAACCTAGGGAAAACCCTCAAAACAATGAGGATGAAAAACCCAGACAAATATTCTCAGTGTAATTATGATAGATAGCAAAGAATATATTTTACAATAGTAGATTTCTTTCAACACCCAAGGTGCAAGATAAGAGAATACAAAACACCTTAGGCGTAGATGCAATGTAATAGAGAAGAGAGATCAATCAGATGAAATTTCCAAGGAGTTCAATACAATAAATAAGATGTCAAACCAGTTCCATTCAAGGAATAGGAAATAATTGCATGGTATTAACCTCCCATGAAAACTATAGTGAATTGTCTTCTTGGAGAATTGAGTTGTCCTTTGTTTTCTTCAATCCTACATAACATGATGTGCAATGCCTTTCTTCTTTGAAATTAAATAATGCTCTATTGTCTTCAGTGACAAATCACCTCATAACTGGATGTAGGATCACTTATTTAGTATGCTAACTTAAGTTTTATCATGCATTATCCTTAACTCAAGTGTCAAATCTTTAGTGTAGTCTTTTTAACTTAAGTGTCATCTTTTGGTTTAACTAAATTGTCGTCATGCAAAATACTATAGTTAACTAGTTCCTTTTATTAACCTTTTTAGTTAAGTATTTTTAACTGAAATCATGTTGATTGATTTACTGAAGTGACCACTGTGAGATCTCCTTTAATTAACCAATGCATACATTGTGGATTTAACTAAAGATTAACAATATTTAATTATGGCATGCATTGTTACTTTAATTTGAGCTTTAACTAAAGCTTTAGCTGATGCATGCATTGTTACTTTGACTAAAGCTTTAAATGAGACATACATTGTTATTTTAACCAAAGCTTTATCAATTTGGGTTCACTTTAGTCAGCTAAAGTCTTCTCATAAGCAATTCGAATTCTCTTGTTATCTATGCATTCATGTTTATCTCTTATATTTATTGCATGGTCAATATGTGATAACTTTAATTATCTGTCATATAATATTATACTAAGAATATTTTTTGGATGTTGTGATCATATTATATTACTTGAGACCAAATGATCATATTCTAAAGTAATTCACTCTAGAGGTGGCCAATATCTAAAGGAGACTTAATAGCAATCAATGACCATGGTTAGGAATACATCACACAACATTAAATACTTCAACATGCAAAGAATTACCTCTATAATTGGAGTTTCACCTCATGTGTACCTATTGTAACTAGATGTCCACATGAAAATCTAAATTGACACACAATTTCAGAGCCTTTTCCAACAATACTTTACAACATCATCACTTTGATCAATCAAATCATTCACCTCAACACGAGTAATAACCTTTTATGAGGAATTCTTAGTCATTCTTGAGTCTAACCCAAGAATTTTACTCTAAGTTCCTGATCCAACTCATGATCCCTACCTCAACATATGAGGCCCAATATTGGATCCATAGAAGATTGGCTTGGAGAGTGACTCGTGATGTTGTACCTTTAACCCTCCCTCTAAGTGAGGGAGGTATTCTCTACCATACCAAGCTTGTATTGGAAGTACCTATGAATTATCACTTACGTAGAATTTGTTAACACATCTGCATTTTGCAATCTGCTCTTCAGTAGTAATGCATTGAAGTTTTACCTCACTAGACAATGTCTCTAATGAAGTGATAATTCATCTCAATGTGTTTCGAATTATCATGAAACACATGGTTCTTGGAAATATTAAAGCAACTTTTATTGTCATAGTGAATGACTGTAGACTCAAGCTTTTAACCCAACAAGTAGCTTCTCAAGCCACACTGCTTCTTGGCAAGTAGTATTATTTGCAATATACTTTGCTTATGTAGTGCTAGCTGAAAGATAACTTTTCTTATGTAGTACTAACCACAATATCTTTTGATTCTGTTGTATTGGATGCAATACGATTTTCTTCTGTAGTACTAGATGCAATACACTTTGCTTCTGTAGTACTAGTTGCAATCCACTACCATTCCAATTGGAGTTGGCATAACCAAGTAACTTTACCTCATCATTAGAGGTGATTCCGAGTCCATAATAAATAGTATCGAGAAGGTACCTAAACACATTCTTAATGTCTATGTCCAATCTCAGACATGATCTAACTCATAGCATAACATATAGTAGGTCTAATATGTATCAAGTACATTAAGGAACCTATAAGTTACCTATTCAAACTTATGTAGTTTCCCTAAACTAGAAACCATGGATTTGCAATCCATCATACCAAACCTTCACAACACATCAAAAGTGTAATTTTCTTGCAAAAATAAAATCTCACCTTTTGTCAATCTTCAACACTTTCTTTTTTCTTGTTGACTTATAGAATATTCTACGGTCTAGAGAAGTTCTTTGTGAACTTGCAATTATTTGTGATGTTCTCCAAGGCCTGCCCACTTTTAATGCGGTTTAATTTTTCTTTTCTATCTTACAATACCTCACTATCCAACTATATGGATTTCTAACCTCTCCAAGAGGTTTGACGGCTCCCCAACAGTCCTGACTATAACTCACTCGAGCATTTAATAGTCATTGTTTGTCACAGAGATCTTGACTATTATTTGATAGTCATCTAAGATCGTGTCTATAACTCTGCTCATGAGTCATGTGGGTGCACTGCTCATTAGATATGACAACCCCTGGGTGGGTCATGTACTTTGAATAACTCGCATCTGAGTAAGGTATTCTTGCATGACTAGTATGGTCTATGTACAACTGAGTGGATTATCTGTTGCATGGATTAACTGAGACATGTACCACTACATAGCTAATATGAGCCATATACAATTGTATGGATAACCGATGTCTAAGACATGTATTATTGCATGAATTACCAGTGATCAAAAATCCAAAGTCATGTCCCACATGACTAACTAGTGAGGATTTTATCTATTTTCTACTGCCTATGGAGAAACATCACTACTCCCTATCAACTAGAGGAGTCATTCTATCCTGTAAGTACTCAACTTTACTTTGGATAGAGGATTAGTAAGTATATTGGAAATATGCTCATGTGTGGATATGTATTGGACTTTCACTACTCCTTTCCGCACCATGTATTGGATGTAACTTATTCGAGACACATCTGAGTCCATATCCAAACATACCATGTAGGTACCACAACACATGCTTTGTTATACATGTGTATGTAATGAATGCAAAGCATATATTCAACCTAGTACTAAGCATGTACATCTAGCATATAACTATATGTGAGATCCTCCAAACCTAAAGAAGAATTAGCTTCATATTCATCATCATATGTGTGGACATGGACTTATAGTCCATCATCCCGAATCTCTTCAAGATATCTACTATGTATTTTCCTTGTTTGAGGAAAATCTCATCAAGTTTCTACCACACTTCTAATCCCAAAAATCATGCCAAGATTCTTGAATATTGTAATTTGATTACTTTTGTCTATGAGCACCATGTAGATCTCCTTTTAGTAGGAGGTTCATAAACCAGTTCTACTTGTTCTTCAGGAGCTAGTGAATTTGAGAACACTTTTGGCTCCTCCCTCTCAACATTTGAATGGGGAGTACCAGAATCTGGGTCATATTCTATTTCAGTATCCACCATAAATACTTGTCATTCTTTGCTTGTAGTTCATATCATATGGTATTTCCCTACAAGACAAATTTACTCAAGTGATTAGCAACATTACATAATCATGAAATTTAATCATATGAATATTTCAATGCACTGAAAAATAGCTCACACAATCATGCAAAAAATTTAATCGATGTTTCAATTCAACTTCCTACCATATCTCGATTCTCATGGAATATTATGCAACCCCATATGCTATTTATTTAATCATACAATGTACTACATGATATTTACTATTCTCTAATAAAATAAAACTATAACATATGCTCATTGTGTTATACATACTTCCTAATTCTAGGAATAGAAATTTGCATATAACTATAATGAAACATATTAAAAAAACATTCATATATGATTTACAATAGTAATTGATAATCAAAGTACAAGGCTAATTATTTGTTTTTCGGTCCCTCGATCAAGGTAGGTAGCTCGATCGAGGTATTCAAATCCCTCGACTGAGGTTTTAACAGTAGCTTAATCGAGGGTTTATTAGACCCTCGATCGAGGGTCTAATAAACCCTCAATTGAGCTACTGTTAAAACCTTAATCGAGCAGATTCCTGCAGCCTCTTTTTATAATTTTTTTGCATAGGGACCTTGATCAAGGTATGTAGATTGATCGAGGTCTTAACACCTTGATCGAGGTTTTCTTAAACCTTCGATCAAGCTTCTGCTAAATCCTCGGTCGAGATTCTAACACCTTGATCGAGGGTTTATAAGAAGTTATGTCGAGGGTTTAATAAAGCCTCGATCGAGCGCTTGTTAAACCCTCAATCGAGGTGTTAAGACCTCAATTGAGGGTTTAAAAATTGCTCGATCGAGGTACGTTTTTGCGTTTTTTCTGAAAGCACCTTTCCAAAAAGTGTAACGCAGCTCCATGGATGCACCCAGATGATATAATCCAAACCGCTATTGATGGTCTTCCATACTCATGGGATACATTCTTGGTTGCTATGAATGGTTGAGAGGTGTAACCTAATGTCGACAGGTTGTGGAATGACTGCCTCCAAGAGGAAGGGTGAATATAGAGGAATACCATGTGCACCAAAGAAGAAAACCTTGATTTTATGGCAAATACAAAGAGAGGGTTGAGGAGTTTGAGTCATAGAGCATGCATCGATTCACTATATTCTGCATGAGGACTCCTTCACCCATGCAAAGATTCACTACCTATTGCATGCGATCAAATTTGCAAGCTAAGATGCAGTGAAAAAAAATATATCAAGACCGAGGGACTCTAGTAGTCTTTGTAAGGAAGCAGAGATCAAGAGGGATCCCACAAAACAATAAAATATAAGTATTTGTGGGTGATTCCATGAAGGTGGGTAACACTTTTTGGCCAAATTTGGCGATGAAAGCCTACGTTTTTACTCATGTGCTAGATAGAATCCCTCGAAACACATATATGCCATGTGAATTTCAACTTGCAGTAAAAAAACAAATTGTAGAATATTATGTTGGCTTCCCAATGGTATTTTTTTTAAATATTTCGATGTCATTTAATGTGTGAAATTTTGCATTTAATGAACTGTATGACCTTAAAAATTTGAAGAAGTTAATAAGTGGCTCGTGTCCCACCCCAATAATTCAATCTTACATTAATAATTTAATATATATATATATATATGAGCATGATATACAAAAAATGCACTTTGGTATGCATATTTTTTGTTAATTTATTTCACAATATTCAATTATTTATTATTTTTCGAAAGTGACCACATCTGATTTCAACATCATTTTATACACATGTGTGTCCATCCCAGCTATTTTTTCACTGTTTTAAAAAATTGGAAAACCAAAGATACCCTTTTGAAGAGGACACGTCGATGTGTGGGCTATGCATTTTAAAGAATTTTTTGGATGTGTATTTTTTACCCTGCGGATTTTTCTTTGAGCTGCTTCGAAGTTGTTGTCAAGTTTTCTAAGTGTAAGTTTTAGAACAAATAAAAAAAAACCATATGAATGCCAAAACACATGCATGAAACCTCAATGGATAGAGGATTCAATGATGAATATATCGATATAAAATCCACTTAGTTATGTTCCATGAATGGCAGGGTTTACACCCCTGGAAGACACCGAGAAATACTGATTTTTGTGTAATCTCTTCATTCACCATAAATCCAATGCTAGTAAGCTGATCTCTTAGCTGAGATATCTTGGTGAATAAAGAGGACAACGTCTCGTCCTTATCCATCTAGAGGTTTCATATCTTGTTATTTAATTCCCTCCTTTGACTCAAGGCCTTCTTCTCATATAGGTTTTCCAAAGTATCAAAAAATTCCTTTGCAATATTCAATGGAGTAATCATAGACATCAAGTTGTCCTTCACCAAATCATAGATGATCCGTTTGGATTTAGCTGGTTCCTCTGGTCATATCAAGATTGATTCCATTGTCTTCAAGTTAGTTTTATAAACTCCTCAGGGTCTATGTATGCTCAAGTATTCTTTCCAAACCTTATCTCCTTCACACCCTACGCTCTCACACCATGTTTATTTTTATTCAAATATGTTGAGATTTGATCTTTAATTATTTTAAGTGTGGAGATACTGAATACTTGAATTCAATGAACCATTCAATCACATAAACACATTCATCCATAACACATGATGTACCTTGGGGGAAAACCTAAAAAAATTAGGATGAAAAACCCCAACAAATATTCTCATTATAATTATTATAGATAGCCGAGAATGTATTTTACAATACCATATTGATTTCGGCACCCTAAGTGTAAGATAAGATGATAAAAAACACCCCAGGTGTAGATACAGAGAAATATAGAAGATAAATCAACTTGATGAACTTTACAATAAGTTCAATACAATAAATAACATGTCAAACTAGTTCCATGCAAGGAATAACGAATCAATGCATAGGGAACTAGCCTCCCATACAATCTATAGCGAATTGCCTTGTTTGAGAATTGAGTTGTGCTTCGGTTTCTTCAATCCTGCATAACATGAGGCACAACTCCTTTCTTCTTTGACATTAAATAATTCTCTATTGTCTTTAGTGTGAACTTGTATCATAACTGGATGTAGGATCACTTAGTTAGTATGCTAACTTAAGTGTCATCATGCAATAGCCTTAAATCAAGCGTCAAATCTTAAGTTGAGTCTTTTTAATTTAAGTGTCATCTTTTAGTTTAACTAGAGTGTCATCATAAAAAACACTTTAGTTAACTATTTCCTTTTATTAACACTTTTAGTTAACTATTCTTAACTTAAATTATGTTTATTGATTTATTGAAGTGACCACTATGAGTTCTCCTTTAATTAATTGATGCATAAAATGTTTCTTTAATTAAAGCTTAACAATATTTAACTAAGGCGTATATTGTTACTTTAAATGAGACATGCATTGTTACTTTAACTAAATCTTTAACTAAGACATACACTATTATTTTAACTTAAGCTTTAACAATTTGAGTTCACTTTATTCAACTAAACTCTTATGATAAGAAAATTTATTTCTCTTGTTCTCTATGCATTTATGTTTATCCCTTATCTTCACTGCATGGTCAATATGTGCTAAATTTAATTATCTATCATATCATATTATACTAATAATATTTGTTATATGTTTTGATCATATTATATTACTTCGGACCAAATGATCATATGATAAAGTAATTCATTCTAGAGGTGGCCAGTCTCTAAAGGAGACTTAATAGCAATCCACGACCTTGGTTATTAATACATCACACAACATTAAATGCTTCAACATGCAAAGCATTACCTCTATAGATGGAGGTCCACCTCATGAGTACCTACTATAACTAGAGGTCCACATGAGAATCTGACTTGACATACAATTCCAGATCCTTGTCCAACAAGACTTTACAATATCATCACTTTTATCAATCAAAGCATTCACCTCAGCACATGAGGAATAACCTTTTATATGGAAGGCTTAGTCATTATTGATTCCAACCCAAGACTTCTACTCCAAGTTCCCGAGTCCAACTTAGGCTCCCTAGCTACCTCAACACATGAGGCCCATTCTTGGATGCATACAAGATTGGATTGGAGAATGACTCATTATTTTTCACGTTTAACATAGAGGAGTGTTCAAACTTTGAAACAACAATCCATCTCTTTGCAATGAATATTATTGCGAATAATCATAACAAATACATGGTCCAAGAATTGGCTATGCCTATTGCATGATCCGTCACAAATTTAACAATTAAAATTGAATCCCTAAATCTCTCCACTCCCCCTACCAAATAAAAATACTAATGCTGATTGCCAATAGTTTTTTGAATGGTAATTGACCTGAGCACTACATCCACCAAGAAATATGCCAACACATGTATTATGGAGACTCAAGGTATGACCAGAATTATATAATCCACTCAAGCATTACATAGTCAATACATGGGGCCTCAACAATAGCATCATGTCACTTACAAGAATTGGACTTCAGGTGGGGAGGGTAACAATCATTCCTCCCAACCACATAGGATACATCCAATGGACATTGATTTCCAATATAATTAGAGTCAAACTTGATAACTCTAACTATTATTATTATATATGTATACTTTCTTATATGACAAATTAATGTACATTTTATTTTACCTGACATCGATTACATGAGTTTCTATTTATTTCTTATTAGTACTTGCACTAGAATTTTCCTTTAAATTTCATCGACTACTATGCCCTCCATAGATTCACTAGACTTGATTTCAACACATAAACTTATATTGTATACAGACACAATTTTTTTTTCGACATATCGAAGTTATTTTTGGTGTTTCATTTCCCCTACATCAGGGGTATTCTAATTTAATGTATATTTGTGGTGATTCAACTTCGTGTTGTTATAGGGTTTATGTCGTTGGAAACATGTTCAAAGTTTTGGAATACCATGATGGTTTTTATCATAAATTAATTAAACATCTAATACGTTATGTGCAATGTGTTCTTATGCAAATTCATTTCATGGGCCTTCTCAACTAGCCCATAATTGCACTTACAATATGCACCCCATCACCACTAACATGCATTAACACAAGTTATTTGATGTATCTACCAACATAGATCCATGTTAAACCCAAATCTATCAAGCACATAGAGGGATCCAATTTATTGAGGTGTAAATTTTTTATCTTAAACTTTTTATACGTCAAGGAAAAAATTATATCTCAAATTTTTTTATCCGATCTGCATTTAAGATGGATCTATGCTGGTTTTAAATTTTTATTTTATGAGCCAACATGATGCATGTATTTGTTTAAGTGTACATCCAACCAACAAGTTCTTATTATTTTGTTAAATTTATCTTGTTAGCTGACATGTAATTTTATTATTTATTTTTATTTTTGTAACATAACATTATATTACATTATGTGACAACATATCCCCCATACTGGGATGCAGAGAACTTAGTTTCTCTTGATTAAATTAGTAGGATTGTAAGAAGTTCTACCATATTTCTTGTACTCATTGTGGATGGATTGCTATAGGTTTTTTTTACACATGGAAAATATAGATTCCTGTTATTCATGAAGAATTAAGGATTCCTTAGTTACATAACATGTCATATAGAAATATTTGAACCTAGGTGGAGAGTGTAACAACATTCCTCCCAACCACCCAATCTACACTGAATTGACTAAAACTGCAACACAACTTGATGTAGGATCTTGACAAAATTGCAACACACCTTGTCTTTTCTTTAAAAAATAATTAGTTACACCAAAGGGATTTCCCTAATATCAGTGTACCCATATAATAGGGTAATCGCAATGATATTTATCTATATATAGTGCTTTCCATGAATAGGCCTACTATGTCGCATGATGACTATGAGTTTCTCCTCCTCCTAACTTACCACCCAACTGGCTATCCAACTCATTGCATATTCCAATTCCTAATCCAATACAATTTCTAGCTCTTTCTCTACTTTCAAATCCATTTCCTTCACTACTACTCATCTTTCCATTGATGGAATTGGGAAAATTTTAGAGTTAAACTTTAGTTCATGGGTTAATTTTTGATGTTTTTTTCTAAAAAAGGTTCACCAATGACCATTTTTTCCTAAAATGATTTGCCTAAATTCCATGAGATAAAAATATTTTATTCTAATCATTGTCAAAATTATCCAAAAATGATATAAAATCCTTAGAAATTTGAATATTTAAAATAAAAATATCTCCAAACATTATATGGTTCAAAATTTAAGAATTTGTAAAATTTGCCAAATTTTCTAAACTTTAAACAAATTGTGGATCCTCCTCCAAAGTAACCACTAACACTGCTCCTCCACTATTTCTCCTTCATCCACCAAAATTAAAATCCGCTACCCCTATTGCGTTACGTTATGTGACAACATCTCCCCCATACTGGGTCGTAGAGAACCTGGTTGCTCTTGGTTCGATTAGTAGGCTTGTAAGAAGTCCTACCATATTTCTTGTACTTATTGTGGAGGGCTTTCTATAGGTTCTTTTTTTTTCACATGGAAAATACAGATTCATGCTATACATGAAGAATCAAGGAGTCCTCGATTACATAACATATCATATAGTGATATTTGAACATGGGTGGGGACTATAACAACATTCCTCCCAACCACCCAATCTACACTGAATTGACTAAAACTGCAACACGCCTTGATGTAGGCTCTTGACAAAACTGCAACACACCTTGATGTAGGCCCTTGACAAAATTGCAACACACCTTGTCTTTTCTTTAAAAAAAAAATAATTACATCGAAGGGATTTCCCTAATGTCGTTGTACCCCTATAATAGGGAAATCACATTGATATTTATCTATTTATAGTGATTTCCATGAATAGTTGGTCCTACTATGTGGCATGATGACTATGGGTTTCTCCTCCTCCTAATTTATCACCGAACTGGATATCCAAGTCATTGCATATTCCAATTCCTAACTCAATACGATTTCTAGATATTTCTCTACTTTTAAATCCGTTTCCTTCACTACTACTCATCTTTCCATTGATGGCATTGTGAAAATTTTAGAGGTAAAATTTAGTTGATGGGTTAATTTTCGATGTTTTTTTTCTAAAAAAGGTTCACCAATGACCATTTTTTCCTAAAACGATTTGCCTAAATTCCATGCGATAATTTTTTTTTACTCTAATCATTGTCAAATTTATCCAAAAATGATATAAAATCCTTAGAAATTTGAATATTTAAAATAAAAATATCGTCAAACATTATATGGTTCGAAATTTAAGAATTTGTAAAATTCACCAAATTTTCTAAACTTTAAACAAATTGTGGATCCTCCTCTGAAGTCACCACCAACAGTGCCCCTCCATTATTTTGCCTTCATCCATCAAATTAAAATCCTATGCCCGTATTGTGTTACGTTATGTGACAACATCTCCCCCATACTGGGCCATAGAGAACCTGGTTACAGTTGGTTCAATTAGTAGGATTGTAAGAAGTCATACCATATTTCTTGCACTCGTTGTGGAGGGCTTGCTATAGGTTCTTTTTTTCACATGGAAAATACAGATTCATGTTATTCATGAAGAATCAAGGAATCCTCAGTTACATAACATGTCATATAGTGATATTTAAAACTGGGTGGGGAGTATAACAACATTCCTCCCAACCACCCAATCTACATTGAATTGACTAGAACTACAACACAACTTGATGTAGGCCCTTGACAAAATTGTAACACACCTTGTCTTTTCTTTAAAAAAATAATTAACTACACCAAATGGATTTCCCTAATGTCGTTGTACCCCTATAATAGGGTAATCACATTGATATTTATCTGTTTATAGTGTTTTCCATGAATAGTTGGGCCTACTATGTGGCTTGATGATTATGGGTTTCTCCTCCTCTTAATTTACCACCCAACTAACTATCCAACTCATTGCATATTCCAATTCCTAATCCAATACGATTTCTAGCTCTTTCTCTACTTTCAAATCCGTTTCCTTCACTACTATTCATCTCTCCATTGATGGCATTCAGAAAATTGTTCACCAATGACCATTTTTTTCTAAAATGATTTGCCTAAATTCCATGAGATAAAAATATTTTACTCTAAACATTGTCAAAATTATCCAAAAATGATACAAAATCCTTGGAATATTTAAATATTTAAAATAAAAAATGTCATCAAACATTATATGGTTCAAAATTTAATAATTACTAAAATTCGCCAAATTTTCTAAACTTTAAAAAAATTGTGGATCCTCCTCCAAAGTCATCACCAGCACTCACCCTCCACTATTTCTCCTTCATCCACCAAAATTAAAATCCTCTACCACCAAAATTAATATCCTCTACCCCTTCAGCAATTCTAGAATCACCTTTGTAAGACAATAACTTAGATCCATCCTAATTCTTGCTCTATCAAGTGCCCAAAGGTATCAAGTCCCTTTAGGTTCAAACCTATTTTAGGATCCTAAATTTGAGGAAAGGTTTTCCGCCATTATAGTTTCCATTATAATTGTCCAGAACTAACTATTCCAATTTGGAATCATGTTGTAAATGATGACACATAAAACTTTCAAATATGCAAAAATTGCATTAATTACACAGAAGGGATTTTTTAAGGGGACAATCACTATGTATTTTTTGTCGTCTATCAAGCTCCTATTAGGAAGTATGACTTGGCCACTCCATAATAAAGAAACTGACTCCTATCGTCCCTTTTCCACTCTATAATAAAGATATATCAAGACTCTCTAACTACATACCTACATTTTCAACACCTTCCTCCTTTTGTAACTTTATCACCAATTGACAATCAGTTTCTGAAGTATTTGTGAAATGCACTAACCACCATGTTCCATTTAGCTTCACGCATCCCTTGATCCATAACACCTCCGAAGACACCCATGTTTCTATTATTTGGAAGCTCCTCTAACTCAGACCGCCGATAAACTATTAGTGTTTAAGCTTTGTCAACTGCTCCACATACACTATGCTCACAACAAATATAATGATAAAACAATAACACTTATTCCTTGAATATTTTTCCACTACACCAACCCTTATTATATGCTATTCACACATTCTCCTGCTAACAATTCCTCCAAAGATACCAATGTTTCCATACTTGGAATCTCTTATAACGTAGAACACCCACTAACACTTTGTACATTGTTCACTACATGAACCCTCATTATATGCTATTCACACATTTACCTGCTAACAATTCCTCCAAATATACCAATGTTTCCATAATTGGAAGCTCTTCTAACTCATAACACCCACTAACACTTTGTACATTGTTCCAACCCTTGTATTCTCTTTATATGTTTCCTTACTTGGAATCTCTTCTCACTCAAAACACCCACTACCATTTTGTCTCCTGTGCAAACCCTCATATTCTCTTCAGCTTCACACTTCTTCTATCCACAACTCCTCCAAACATAGGAGAAAATTCCAATAAGCCAATTTTTTTTTTACGTACACCATAAGATAGATATTTACATATGGATATATTAATAAGAACTAAACATACAAAGTCCAATGCAATGAATTTATATTTACCTATGATTCACTTTGCCAAAACATTTCTAATGTGCTCCCCTACAACTATAGAATCCTTAAATTCTTCAGTAGAACACATGAAGGTAGAGAAGATTTGGGATGTTTGTTCAAGCAGAGCTACATGAGTTTTGGGGACTTCACTATCATTATACTGCGTTCCAAGAGAGAATACTTAGTATCAACATGTTGCAACCTCCTCATTTGAATACTATAAAATGCATCATTGTCATGATAATCAACAAGTACCATTCTATTATACTGCATGATAATTATGTATTTAATCATCAATACTTACAAAAGATTACCACAGCAAATAAATAATAACGATGATTTCTGTCCAACGCTAGAGTCAATGGGCAAAGAGCTCTTAGTGACATCTCTTAGCCAACTATCCTAGGTTGTCATGGAAGATTTATCTCGTTCCAACCATATACTTCCATATTTTCCATGGGACACTTTTTAGTCATGCATATCATCTAAAACACAACTGTGTAGGTCCACCACTTCCACCAGAAACTTGGTTTGCGCATTTGAAAACCCAAACTCCATGATCCATACACTGCAATGGAAAACAGGTGGATTCCAATGCAGCGCATGCGCCATTTTCCAATAGATGTTGAACCAACAAAAGGAAAATTGAACATACAGGTCACCATGTAAGAGCACAAAATCCAATGGTTAACAAACATGATGTATGTGGAGACAGTAATGAAACTAATAATTATTTTGATGTTTGAGTGATTTGGAACCTGGTTGAGTTGCAATCAATCATTTGTGATTCCGTGTTAGATAAAATGCGCTGCAAAAATGGAAATGGTGTAGAGATTGGGTGGAGATCAATAGACATATCATTGTGAATCCGTGATGTAAACCAAGATCCAGATCCATCAAAATAAGGGAAGGTTGCAGTGTATTGAACACACATTGAAATTACAATGATGAACCTGGATTGTTTAACCATGTGTTCCTGCAATCTGAAATATCTATCGTCGACTCTTTCTCCCAAATTCAAATTTGGCGGTTTTGGGTGTGCAAGTGATTTGAAGGTTTGTTGGGATTTAAAACACCAACAAGCTAGGGCTTTGAAAAAAAGTTTTCTAGCAAGGAGCCCTGTTAAAGCATCCAACTGTCTCTTGGATGTAGGTTCAGGAACGAATATAAATTTAAATGAAATCATGTACCATGTGGCATCATCACTTTGATTTGAATGAGAGCAATTCAAAATAGAGATGCGTCGTGGACCATTACAAATAATTCTGACATCCTTTGAATTCCCTCAAATTAAACTTAAGGATCTGCAATGTCTTGCTAACTATTATTCTTTTAATTGGTTTCATTGTTATTTTTATTAATGATAATGACTATAAATGTATATCAATCATATTCAAGGTATCTTGGGAGTTAACAATTCTAGAAATATTTTTCTTACGTAGAATCCATGGAATAATTAACAATTTGCATTAAGAGGATGAACAATTTGAACAAGGTTATGCTTGTACATGTTGAATTCATATGGGCTGAACCCCATTCAAAGAGAATCAAGGTCAAGTTGAGAATAGAAAAGGAAGTGCTCAATGGGGTTATATTACAATACTCCTACATTGTAATGAAATTATGGGGTTAGGAATGTTCTAATATAACTCCATAACAAAGGAGGCCTCTTGTAATATAACCCCATTGATGAATTCCTTCTGTATTCTCAACTTGACCTTGATTCTCTTTGAATGGGGTCTGATCCATATGAATTCAACATGTACAATCCTAATCTTGTTCAAATAAGAATTATCCATGTTTTGGGGGCCTGTAAATAAGAATTACATTTAGGGCAATGAAGGATTATTACATGTTTTTGTAGACCTTCAGTGATATCAACTTGGTTTCATATGAAATTAACACACATGTTTGTTGCATTGGGTGGCATGGAAATACTACACATACAACAAAATACTCAACCCATGGTTTGTTGTACTGTAAACATATTTCCCATTTCTACACTTTTCCGCAAACAAACACCCAAAATAGAGGTTTGACAACTATCTTGAGATGTGATTAGATCTCTTACCTTGTCAAATATTTTATTGAAGTATGTAGAATCACTACAAGGTTCTAACCCCTATAGTTCTTATACTAACGATTAACAGTGGGTGTGTGATTAGAGTATAATACACATTTTTAGACCGTCCAAGAAACTAATTAAAGTCCACTCCAGGAGAATCACACAGAATAAATAAAAGCTCTAAAAATATGTACACTAAACACATAAATAGCTCCAAAATATTCCAAGAGTACCAGCTAGGAGATACCTTAAAAATAGTATGAAATTGAGCTTAGATTCATTGACCACATTTGCGTATGCCTAATAGTAATAAGAGTGAATCCTAATATGGCATAAAACCCATTGTAGCTGAGATTCGAGTATATCCAAGATGGATTTAGTAGACAGATATTGGACCTAGATATCTCATTCTTCCTTAATTTTTCATCATCTTCATTATGGTTATTGCTAAAACTTGTATTGTTGATGTTTCATGACATTTTTAAATGCTTGTTCTTCCACCATGCATACTAGCCTTCTGAGTTTGAACTCTCTTGCTTGTTGATGTTTGGACTCTCTTGTTTCTCGTTTTTGGTTCAACATCACCCTAGCATTCTGAGTATTGTTTTGAATAAAAAATAATACATATACATTTAGGATTTTAAACTCATTTGCACCTCTAGGTCTAAAAGTATGAGCCTTATAGATATTAAAGGTGCACGTAATTAATTAGATGACTCTTACAATTTGCACACATATCTCATCAAATAAGATCGAGATGTGGTCATCATGCATGTCTTCAATAAAATTCAATTTCCACCCTTATCTCGTGTAAGAAGATCGACATGTGCAAAACTTGCATGAATTGATTGACATTCAATTGCCACACATATTTTTTAATTTGAAAATGAGCATAGGTAAAGGTGAATAAGCATTGCTTGAGGTGAATATGTGTTTCTTTATATGGCAATATTATGCATTAACTTTGACACTTAGAATTAATAAAATTAATCACTAAAAGTACATGTGTACATGGTATAGTGGTAGGGCGTAACAATGTTTCCCGCTCCACCAGGTGCCAAATCACATTTTGATTCATCTAGAATAGTAGGTGTGATTTCCTCTTTGTTTAAAATAAAAATAGTCACAAAAAATGTAGTTTAAAACTTGATATTTTTAGTTTTGACAAACCTATTCAGTTCTTGTTGTATTTTAAGATTGGTTAATATATGTATTTTCTTCCGTTAGTTCTATGTATATGCAAATTTTATTGCTTAACATAATATATGTTGTGATAGTGGAGATACTTGATTGTTTGGTTTTAAGTCTTCAATTCTTTAAATGCAAAAAAAATGGAATCTACAATGAGGCTCGACATTACTTTGGGTTGTGCATGCCTACCTTCCTCATGTTAGGACTAGGCTAGATATTGCTTCTGTCTGCCTAAACCAAGCTAGGAATAACACCTTACATATGAGCATTTTAGGCATAGATAAGCAAATCAACTACGTAGCATAGAGTAAGAGAAAGGAATAACCCGAAAATGTTTATTTTCAGGTTTAATGAATCAATTCAAAGAGAAGACTTGTTGTGCTTAGGTAAATATAGAGGGTTCAAACTTACCGTATTCACTTGTTCACCTCTATTAACAAGTTAGCCTACTATACATCATACTATGACACAGTTCACTCATGACATTCCAAGACACACTTCCCTTTTATAATATGGTAAGATTTGTAGAATATTAGTAACATTTTCAATAATTTTAACCTACTTGGGTTCATGTACATTGTTGAGAAGATATGATGACGTTGATAAACCTTATACCTAGTATCTCACAAAGGAAAGAGTGTAAAAGGACACAATTCCCACAGTGAATTGTTGCTTGGACTCCCATTGTTTCCTCTAATGCCATCCTTGCAAAAAGTGTGTTGGAGAATCTATGTATATCTAGGAGCCCTGTAGTTTAGTTTATGATACTGCGATTTTTATACTAGGTAAGCATAATTTAGCTATATTGTTTTCAGATAAATGATAAACATTTTTTTAAAACTTGTGGGGAGTTATGAAATTCAATTCTACTATGTATTGTGAGATGGTTGGGAACTATGAAATTAAATTCTACTATGAAACTTGTGAAGGAAGCAAGTGAACTAAACTTACTCTTAGTGTGTTCTTTAAATTATTCCCATATTAGAATACCTACATGGTTTTGGATGATGTATTGATCTTGGTGGGAACTATTTTATTCTAATGTTTGTATGAATTGAGTAGTTTAATAGTTTTAGTATTATTATAATTTATTGTTAATTTTGAATAATAATAATATATATTCTCCTTATGTGTAATGGAAATATGGATTTTTAAAATCATTTCAATAAAATATAAAATAAAAGAGCTATATTTGCTTTCAAACACATAAAATTGTATTGTCTACATACAATTTTCTCTCATTTTATAACATATTGAAGTTTTTTTGGGTGCGTTTCGTTTCTAGGCATTCTAGTTTATTTATTATGAAGTAAAATAGTTATTAACCCAAACATAATTGTTTTAAGTGCCAACTATTTCATTTTGTAAACTTTAACACATAAATCCTACAAATAGGCAAAAATATTTGCAATCTACCCAATTATTATTTATGTGCAATTATTATAATCTAACTTATTGCTCTATCACCAACTTAATAATACATAATCAATATATTCTCCATCACAATCATCCACCTACCAACTAAAAATCCTACAAATAGGCAAAAATTGCATTCATTCATTGATAATGAAGTAAAATAGATATTCTTAATTTATATGAATTGATTTTGTTGTGAATATGTCTCTCTTGTAAATCAAATCAAGGCAAGACTAACTAATACACAAAGATTTAGTTGTCTTGTAACTATTTATGAAAATATTTATTTAAAATGTGAGGATGCTTATAAAAAATTGAAATTGAAATTTGATGTACATTTTCACCTAAGAAAAACACGTATCTTGATGTTTAACAATTCAATGTATATTTATATAAATGTATTTTACAATTTAACCAATTTAAATCTGAACTAACATGTTCTTAGTTTTATAATTTATTTTTTAAACCAACATCTACCACCTCAACCTCAATGTGATAGAAATAATACATCTCATCCACTTTTAGTTGTAAAAAAGCCTCTTAACACAACATTTTTTTTTTAAACGTGATTTTATTTTATGGTATTTATTATTTATTTTTATGAAAATTTGTACTTTGATACTTAGAAGTCCTCCAAGCCCTCCATTCACGTGGATCACTCAAACCTCTTCACTTACTTTCATCCATTTAAAAATAGTTCTCTACTTTTAGAGCTAAAAGGTTTAGTGGGTATATAATTTAGTTTTAATTTTTGAAATATTAAACAATATTTGTTTTTTAAATAGTACACACGTGTCATAAGAAGCTACTATAAAGCCCGTTTGCCCTTCTGGCATCCATCCATTTTTCCTTTGACTATGATAATACTAATTATATTACCCACAATTATCCAAATGAGTACATTACCCAATGCATAGCATAGAGAAGCGAGCTAAACCATATAAATATAATACTTTCTTTATACTTTTTATTTATATTTGTAAGGAGGGTTTTTTTATTTATATTTGTAATTTAAATATTATATAGAATGATTCGTTTTTAATAGTTTGAAATATAGTAAGAATAATTTTAAATTGATGAAATTGTATATCATAAATGTCAATATGGCATAATTATGTACGGTGATGAATCCATTTTTATGAGGAATACAATAATTTTATCAAACCAAATTCATAATTTTAATAAAGATTCTTTAACAAAATTCTATGTAAAATGTTTAGCATCTACTTTTTTTTTTAATATTTTATATGAGATGCACATCATGGAAATCTTTTTGAACACTTTCTCTCATTATGTTCCATCATTACGAGGATGGAGCACGTTTTTTCATTATGAAGATGGTACTGAAAGTAAACTTTTAGGTTGCAATTTTGGCAGAGAGAACATAAAATAAAATTTACAATATTGATATAAATAACTAGATCAAAAACTTGAATACATAACTTCTTACTTACAATTTATAACACTTAATCATTTAAACTAACCCACTAAACTAACCTTCTTATTTCTAAAATACATTAATTTAAAATTTTATTTTTTTCAAATATTTTAAACTTATTCATTTCTTTTTATATTCTCATAAATATTTTTATATAATAAAACATTTTAAAACTTTTTAAATGTAAAGTTTCACTTGTATGAATGATTTGTTTTATCATAAATATATTTATATAACACAACATACTAAAACTTTTTAAATGTAAGGTTTCACTTGTACGAAGGATTTGTTTTATTAAACGAAGAAATTAAAAAATAAATAAATGAAATTTATATTTTTTTATTTGACATCTTTTAAAAATTAAAATATATAAAATCAATGTATTGGTTTTAGATATTAATCTGTTTAACTAAAATGGAATTCAACATTCTTTTAAATTAATGAAATTTTATTTATTAAAAATTATAAAAATAAAAAAATATTATTTTATAAAATTAAAAAACATTTAAATTCATGAAATTTTATTTATTTTAAATTATAAAAATTAAAAAATATTATTTTATAAAATTAAAAAACATAATGATAAAATTATGTGTGATTTTTAAATATTGATTTTAGGAAATCTAAAAATAATAATTTAATGATGATGATGGATTTTAACATTTATTAACATCTATTGAGGCCAACTTTTGTCTATACGATGATAAGAAACAAGGTAAGTAATTACTTGGTTTGCTTTAAAACTTTGTTTCTATGTTCAAATAGCTTTAAGAGAAGTATTCCAAAATCATTATAATTTTTGTTCAACTAAAACAATGTATTTCCACCTAGGTCAAACACCTTAAGAAACCGCTTAAACAAACATATCAGAGGTCAGCTCACCAATGTATTACGCGGTTAAAATCCTTAGCGAGGGAAATATTCCATAGCTCCAACCAATGCGCCCACCTGAGACAATATATTAATGCAAAAGAAAAATATGTACATATCAACTTGTTACAATCGATCATCAACAAATAACCCTCCATGCTCTTTAAGTAGATATCATAATCCAACAGGGAGTTAAGCTCCATAAATATATAAGCCAATAAGGTTGAGGAAAAGATGAGGCAATGTCAGATCACTTTATGTCTAGAATATAATGTGACCATTGGATTACATAAGTACAAATGCATACTAAAGAAAACACATTAATTCAAGTTGTTCTTAACCAACTCTCAAGTGTTTAAATATTTTAACAGCCCACTTAAGAACCATTGGCTCAATACCCTGCTTATGTTGAAAAAAGAGAAAAATAATGTTTTTTCTTACAATCCCAAGTGATAGGTCTAGAACCAAGATTAAAAACATAACATGTAGTAGATTTTCGATCATCAAGGTCTCTAGCCTAATCAGAATCAGTGAAACCAAACAACAAAGAAGTACCCCTTAATTGTAATGAACCCAAGATGAATTCTATCATGAATATAATGAAGTATCTTTTCACTGCTTTCTAAAGAATTCCATGAGGTGTTTGCATATACCAAGAAACAAGACCAATAACAAAGGAAACATTAGGATGGGTATGAGTCAACTTCAAAATGATACTATTAACTCACAGTACAAGGTGGTTTCTACTTTAGGTGTAGTGTATGTGGTAGCAAGTTTGACTCCAAACTAGAAGGGAGATGGGACATGTTTACAATATTCCATGTGAAAGTAATTATGAATGATGTCACATGAATAATTAGACTAAGAAAGGATAATTCATTTTTTTGTTTGCAAGACTTGGAGGACAATAAAATAATGCAAATGTCTAATTCTATCCTTTCAAATTTCTTTTGAAGGCTGGATTTCACATGGGTTAAAAGTTTGGGGTCACTTCCATTGAAAATAAGGTCAAAAACATAAATAACAAGTATTATGAAATGGTTTCCTACTTTATTGGTATAAACATTAGAGTCAGAATGACATCTGGAAAAATTGGTGTCAAGAATATAACTATCCATTTTAACATACCAAGATTGAGGAGCTTGTTTAAAGCCATAAAGAAATTGTGGGAATATAATAAACCCACTTCATAATTTAGGAAAAAATATTTAATCAATTTTGATTAATTTCCTACCCACTAGCCTAGATAGTTGGCATCCACTTGCACATCATGGTCAACACTTCCCATATATACCCAAGGAGCACTTTAATCCTAATTCTTGGTTGATCCTGTCTACTTTATTGACTGCCAGAATTAATAACTATGTTTTCTTGCATATTCTATCTTTCAATGGTTTATTGCATCTTTTCAGTGGAGGTAAAGGTAGTCAACTGGAAAACTGATATCTTTTGTTGCCAACCCATCCTCCATGATTTTCTCTCCATATTCCAAGATTATCAATTTTTCCCATCATACATGAAAACTCACTCATGCTTTAGCTAATTTGTGAGGTCCTTGATTTATTTGTGAAGTGCTTTAGCCACATATGGGGGTTTATCATATTTAGTAAGTCTATCTTTCTGATATTGATGAGTTGTCTCCAATACAAATTGATTTTACCTATGAGGTATTTAGTATTTATGTACACTATTATTCATAATTATTCAATGGAAAGATACACTCCAATATTCATCTCTTCGTTTATGTGATTCAGTCTCTATTCTTCTCTCTATTTTTCCTGTGTATGCTTGTGAGAATTATCTTAGTAGCAAGATCTATTTCTTGTGATTCCTCTTAACATTAGAGCTACTATTTCTATATGGTATCATATCACTCCTACATGGTATTAGAGCTATTTTTTCAAGTTCTACATAGTTGAGGAACTATTTGTTCTCTCCATCAGAGCGCATCCAGTCTCCTGTCCCTCTTTGAAGAAGAGCTTGATTTAAGCTTACAAGATTTTCTCCTAGTTTTATTTGTGCAACTTACAGAGAGTATATCCTTGAGTGCATCAACATATCAATATGGATTATTCTTCAACTATGATCCTGACTCCCTTCAACTATCATGAATGGAAAGCAAAAATTGGCATTCTATTTCCCAGTAAGGGACTATACAATGTTACTCTAGCTTTGGATAATTAACCAAATTCTGTGGTTGATAAAGCTAAGTGGCGTAATAGGTTGGATGAAGCTTATGTATTTAATTTCCTATCTATATCCCATTATCTACTCTTTCATCTAGATGGTTTGACCAATCCAAACTAAGTATGGACCAAACTTGAGTCTCTCTTTGGAGTTCAAGATGAGTTAAGAGCGCATCAGTTGGAGATTGAGTTATTCTCAATGAGTCCAAGTAGTTTTGATTCTATTGATGGATTCTTCACAAAATTCAAGTCACTTGTTCTAATTCTCAAGAATTGTGGGATTGAGAAGAAGGACGATCAATTAATCCTTTCCATTCTATCAAAATTGGGTCTTGAATACTCAATTTTTGTGTCTACTTTTCATGGTACCAGGCTTGCTATTTCTGATTGAAAAATGCCTTCTTTGTGTACTTTCTTTGATTCATTATCAAAGGAGAAAGATAAATTGATCCAGATGGGCGCTCTTAGATATTACAAGAGCAAGTATCATGCTCTCATAATTCAAGGAAGCAATAATTCAATATCAAAAGAAAATCCAGTTGTGAAAGAGAAGAAGCCAAAGTCAGGAAATTGAAGATGAAGGTTTGAAGCCTACTTATGAAGATTCAATGAAGAAAGTCAAGAAGAAAGGGAGAACATCCAAGTGTTATTATTGCAGCAAGGAATTTCATTGATAGAAGAAATTTTTCAAGAAGAATATGGACATCATGTCTCAGCTTCTTAAGAAACAAAAAATTGAAGTTTCAGATGAGATAGAGAAGCCCGTTGATTCTTCAGAACACTATCAGAGTGTGTAGTTCCAACGTGATATAAACGATGCCTTGAGTGCCATAGTTAAATAATTTCCTCATATATCTGATATATATTCATTTTCTGATATATCAGAACCATAAATATCATATCCTTTCTTTTATAATCCACCTATCAGTCTCCTAGATTCATCTCCCAATGATTGTGATTTTTCACTAGATCTTGACTTGTCTTTTAGCATCTCTCCTTCACATGATTATAATTGTGATTTAGAAACATGTTTTCAGGATCATATACAAGTCATGACACCATTCATACCACCACCCATACCATCTACCATACCTATGAATACTCCTAAGACTATACAAATCCCAAGTTCACTAGTTGATTCCTCATTGGTCTCTTATGCAATGTTACTTATATTACATGGTTTGAAGTCTTGCCTATTTTTCACTGGTTGGTTTCCATGATATTAGTCATGTTTGGACTAATATTACACATGTTTGGATTTTTTCTAAATACTTATGGGTAAGATCTCAATTCCATTCATCATTCGTATTTTTACACTCATCAGTTTTCTCTAGTTGCTCATACATTTCCTAGTCTACCCCTATATCCTCATGGAGTCATTGAATCCTTTTCCTTTGCCATTCCATATGCTAATGTTTCTGATATATCCTATTTTTTTCATCCTCATATTAGATCTAGGAAGGTTATACATCATATTGGAAGAATGATATGTGATTCACATCACAATTTTGCAACTATACAAGGAATTGATTATGTAACAAATTGTCTTATTTTTTGTACTCTTTGGGAGGGATTATTCACGGATCTCTTTTCCATTTCAGATTTTGTTTGCATATCAGAGTTCGACAGCAATAAGAAGAATTCAGGTAATTCTCCTACTTCATCATATGATAAGATACAAGGAGTCTCTCCTCTTCCTTCTTGCAGATTCTACACTCTATCGCATGCATGGAGTTCATGATCTATTCATCAGAGTCTTTCACCAAAAGTAGTTCATTCAGCTTATTCAAGTGAAGATAAAGACATAATTGAAGACATATTTCAAATTTTGTTCCTTGTCCTTTCTTGAGGGAGGAGTTTCCCCATGTGGTTTTGCCTCTTTCCTCACTTTTCTAGACATGAATAACTGTAAAGGGTGACAATAGCCTTGTTGATGGGACCTATATACAACCATATTTTTGACATACAATCATAAATTCAGAAATAAATGGGGGTGTGGGAATAATAAACCCACTTCATAACTTAGGATAAAATATTTAATCAATTTTGATTAATCTCCTACCCATTAGCCTAGATAGTTGGCATCCACTTGCACCTCATGGTCAACACTTTCCATATATATCCCAATAGTTATTTAATCCTAATTGTAGGTTTATCCTATCTAATTTATTGACTTCCAAAATTAGTAACTGCATTTTCCTGCAGATTTTGTCTTTTACTGCTTTATTCCAGCTTTTCAGTGGATAGGGTAAATCTAGTCAACTAGGAAACTAATATCTTTTGTTTCCACCACATCCTCCATGATTTTCTCTCCATATTGCAGGATTAGCATGTTATTCCATCATACATGACAACTCATTCATGCTTTAGCCAATTCGTGATATCCTTGACTTATTTGGGAAGTGCATTAGCCACCTATGGGGGTTTATCATATTTAGTAAGCCTATCTTTCCACTACAACAAAACACTATGGTTAATGTCTCTTTTTTCTTCCTTTTTTTCATCTAGACCATCTTTTCATGTATTTTTCTTCATTTTTTGGAAAAAATGGTGCAATTTCACTGGTTGGCGCTATTTTAGGAATTTTTTGCATCCTTTTTCTAAATATGGTACTAATTATGGTGTAAATTACACCAATTTTTGCACCTTGTGTTGTGCTAGGTTTTGCATAAAATTTTACTTTGGGTTTTGCGCCTAGTTTGTGCATCTACTCTTTTTATGCCTCCTTTTGTGTCCATGTTTGCCTCCACTTTTACACCCATTTTTTCATCAATTTTTGCATCCTTTATTACATCTTCTTTTGCATCCACTTTTACTTATTTTTTTGCATACCTTTTTACATCCCCTCGCGTGCCAAATTTTGCATCCAATTTTACATAAGTTATTGCATCCTTTTATGCATCCATTTTTGCATCCAGTTTTCCATAGGATTTTGTGTTGGGTGTTACATATAATTTTGCATCTACTTTTGTAGCATCCACTTTCACATCCAATTTTGTGTCCAATTTTTCATCCATTGTTGCATCCACTTTTGAATCCCTTTTTTCATTCACTTTTGGTGCACCCCATTATGCACCTACTTTTGTTGCATCCATGTTTGTATCATTTTTGGTGTCCATGTTTTTATCCACTTTTGCATCCAGTTTTGTGCTAAGATGTTGAAGATGACAATGAGGATATTGATGATTATATTGATGGCTATGATGATGATGATAATGTTGTTGATAATGAGGAAAATGATGACAATGATGATGATGATGATGATAATGACAATGACAATGTTGATGATGATTATAATGTCAATGAAATGAATGATTATGATGGCAATGATGAAAATGGAAATGATGATGAATACACTAAGGATGATGATGTTGATCATCTTAAAAAATATAGTTGTTATTTTTCATGCATAGATCATATCTATCCTCCATGACCCTCTTCCAATAATCACATCTTTTGAGTAGATGATATTTCTTATACCAAATGTAATGATGAATAATTGATGACAATGTCGATAATCATGACGACGATGACGATGACGACAAGGACAATGGAAACGATGATGACAAGAATGATTTTTATGTTAATGATGATATGAATGATGATTATGATGACGATGATGACTATTGTGATAATCATGATGACGATGATAATGATGATGACGACGAAGACGATGACGATGACGATGACGATGATGATCGGCATTTCCATCATTGTCATCATAAGAAACATCATCATTGCCATTGTCATCTAATTTATCATCGTCATCATTTAAATCATATTGGATATTGTTACCATTTAAAGCACGCATAACAAGTGGGATATGGTTACAGTTTTAAGCATGCATAACTTATAAATATGATTGAGCACATTTTAATCTTGGATCTTATAGTGAAATTGGGTTTATTTACCTCCGCCAACACTTTCTTGTAATTCCCATCATCACCATCATCATTCATGTCATTCTCATTTTCATCGTTACTAGTGTCATTTCAATCATTAATATTTTCATTGTCATCATCATCATTATCATATAATCACCTCATTGTCAACGTCATCGTCATTTCCATTTTCTTTGTCATCATTATCTCTATCATCATTCATCTCATCGTCATCATCATTGTCATTGTCATCACAACAACAACATTGTCATCATCATCATCATATAATCACATCATTGTGAATGTCATTATCATCAAATCAATTACATTTATTGTGTCCACTTTAGCACCACAAATCAATTACATTTATATTCTCCTTATGCTAGGTTTTCTAGGAGCAAAACTAGGTGGATTATATTAGGATGATACTAAAGTGGACATAAATTGCGTCCACTTTAGAATCCCAAGTAAATTACATTTAAATTCTCCTCATGCTAGATTTTCTAGGTGCTAAACTAGGCACATTATATAGAGATATCGCTAAAGTGGGAAGAATATGATTTGATGACAAAAGATGAAAACACAATCAAAATATGAGTTTTCCTTGATTTAGCATATTAGTTTTCATTTCCTATTGTGTAAATAATTAAAAGTATTTTGATTTGGAGGGTAGTTGTGAATCACATAATCTAACTGAAATCCCATTTGAATATATACATGAATACTACATGGATTATATATATATGTTTAAGTGAATCATATTTGTTTTAATGGTGAGCTTATACATAAAATAATCAAAGGTTTTTTTTCTATAGTGTAATTTACATTTGTGTTAATCAATTCCTTTAGTTGCACAAGTTATATTTGTGTGTACATGCATATGACAACTTCTATAATTTACATATATAAATTTTCTTAATTCTCAACAAATAACGTCATATATTTTTAACCATTATCAACCAATATATGAAACTAACCACAATAGCTATTATCCAACTAATTCTTGTTATTTTTGGCCACCAAGTCATATTAACTTACAAACATTTTAAGGAAATTCCACTAGGTAATGAGTATAGAGACAAGAGTCAACACATTAATTTAGATTATGATTTCCAAACATAGTAATTGAATGATTATTAAAGCTAAATAATAATTAAGCATTTTAAAATGGGATATAAAAATAATAATTTTTTAAATATGAATTACAATCTAGTTGTAAATTAATACCTCTTCATTTACATTAGAATTTGCATCTAGGTATTCCAATGTTTCCTTTACATTCTAATATGAATCTAGGTATTATGTGATGACGACAACCATGATGATGATGACAATGAAGATGCCAATGATGCCAATGACAATGATAATGTTGACGATGATGATGATGATGGAAATGTGATTATATGTAAAAAAGTATTTCAAATAACTATTTCCATCATCATAAGTATTTCAAATAAGTATTTCCATTATTTCAAGGACTCATGGTTATTCCCAAGGTTCCATACTACTACATAGGCCATGATGACAATGACGATGGAATTGACAATGATGATGATGATGAACAAGATGATGAGAATGACTATGATGTGATTATATGACAATCTCATTGAAAGTGATGGCGATGACGATGATGTCGATGTTAATAATGGCAAGCATGATGAAGAAGATGATGATAGTGACAATGACAATGATTATGGCAATGATAATAAGAATCATAATTACATGGATCGCGATGATGATGATGATGATGATAGTGGTGACAATGGATGGCACAATGATCATGATAATGATGATTACATGATGAAGATGATGATGATTATATGACGATGATAATGATGAGGAGGAGGATGTGTATTTGGTATTGTCCCATTTTTTGGAGACATGAATTATTCACTTATACCTGAACACTTTTGTATAAGGCTCGTGGGCCATGATTTTATTGATGATGATGAATATGGTAATCATAAAGATAATGATGGAAATGATGAGGATGATTAATATAATAATCATCATGATCATAATGTCAATGATGACCATAATTTTGACTTCCATGATCATATAAAATTGAAAAATCTATGAATATATTTTTCTACAAAACACTCACAAACTCAAAAAAACATTCTACTATGAATTATGTATGAAATAATAAAAATAGTAATAATAATATATTTTTAAGGTCATATCCTAGTTAAACACCAATTTTTTATATGACTACCATGAACAACACTATTATATATACAGTTTGACATCAAGGTTGAGGGTAACCATAAATTCTCTCTAAGGCCATACACCAAATAGACAATAGGAAATCAGGGTTAATTAATTCTAGCTAAATTGAAAACATCACCAATAATGATGAAATATATGAAGCCAACACTCACACACTAACTTATTATACCCTATCACATCCTCATGTGTAATATATCCTTCTATATTATTTTTCATATATGTTATACCCATTTTTCATGAAAAACTTCTCTCTATCTCTTTCTTTATTATAATTCAATCACTCCGTAAATTATTTATAATTTCTTTATATACTATCCTTAATTGATTAGAATCTTGCTACTTAAAACATATAAGTTTTAAAATATCATAAACCCAGTGGTCAAAAGAGAGTGCAAAGAGAGAAACAATATAATATAATACCCACTTTATGAGGTTTTAATATTGGAATAGTTTCTACAGCTATGGAAAGGATTATCCCTTTGTCCTATGTGTTGCACTTGTCTATCATCTCCCTTCTTCATTTTTTCTTATGGAATTTATTCAACCCATAGTTATTGATATATCTAGCATGATGTTACCGTATTCACCTTCCCCACTCACTACCCACACTCTGAATCTTATTTGAGGAAGGCTTAAATACCATGTAACCCTTCAAAATCTACCAAAGTGGGTGGAGAAGGTGCCCATGGGAAATGATACATCCACTATCACTATAGCCAAAACTAATTCTAAATCAAAGTCACATCCATAGCACACTTCACATTTTCTACATGGATCTTTATTTTATGACTTCTAGACATCCTTTTGAACAACCTACTCTACCTCCTCCTATTCTTGACACCATAAATACCCCTCCACATTCCATGCCCACGTTCTTATGCACAATTCCTCTAATTTTCACACCTACTTTGTCACCCATCGACATGAACATGGATATAAATTGTTAATAATTGAAGCAAAAGTTGATACTGATCCAATAGATATAGTTGATGAAGTAGAATATCCAAAACCATCTAGCGCTCTTAGCATCCCTTCTAACAGTTTTATAACCAGCCAAATATATATAAGAAAGATCGATACCGAGAACCCCCAGTCGAAGAGCAAAAACACTTGCACATAGGAAATTGAGCTAAAATAGACTACATGTTATCATCCAAAGTGACACTTCTCCATCTGAGTGCTGAAATTCATCATGTCGGTACAAAAAAGGACAATTAGGTTTGAAGTGGCCAAAACACTAAAGATGTGCATGACCTTTGATGCATTATCCTTAGACCATCCTTATATATTTTTATTCTGAGTTTTGTGTTGCATACGCGACTATGTGCATTGCAACTCACGTGTCATATGCAAGTATGTACATTGTAACCCGTGTGTACATTGCATACGTGAGTTCCCTTTGAGAAACCCACGTGTCATATGCGCCTTGCCTATATCAATACTCACGTATACCTTGATTCGACCTTAAAAAAATATAAATCATGATTAGATGAGATTAGTTGGGCCTTAATCCATAACTATCCCAACTGTCTCAACCATCCTAACCTTCAAATCCTCTGTATTTCCCAAAGTATAAATAGAGGCCTTGGGATGGGGCTAACCAATCAATTTTGGAAGAGCAAAGTTATGATGGTGGTATACCTTCAGAGTCTTGGAGTAGCAGAACTCAGTTTCCTTGGTTGCAGAGGAGTCCTTGTGTCAGAAGCTGGGTTGTATTCTTACCTATTCACTGTTTGTTAATAAAGAGAATTCTTCTTCCAATATTGTATTGTGTTTATCTCATGTATATTGGTTTAATGAATATGTTAAATTATATCATTTGTATGCTTTTCATTTAACCTCTAATGTATATATTTATGAGATATTGATTGAAGAATTGGCTCTTTGCAAGTGAAGAGAAGCATCCCTAGAAGCTTTGGAGAATATCAACCATCATAAACCAAGAAAGCCAAGATCTCTTCTTATTCTCATTCCATTTTCTGTAAAAGCTTATTTTCTGCAAGTATAATAGTAAGTTGGTAACCCCAGACCCTAGGTTACAAGGGTGTATTGTCTTGCACAATAGAACCGGTGAATCCGTTGGGGAGTATTCCAACATGTTGTGGGTTCATATTGTAGGTTCTTTACCTTTCTTTGTTCTGATTTTGATTCTAAGTGTGGACATTTTTATCTTACTTTTGATTCACAGTGTAGTGTGCCCAAAGGCCTTTACTGGTTCTTTTTCCTTGAAAAAAATTTAGTTATATATGCGGGTTGCTGTTGCACATAGTTGCGTATAAGACCTTGTATACGCAAGTTGCTCAATAAGACAGACACATATCGTACACGGGTTTCCCGCATACATAGTCGCGTATATCCTGTAGCAGCATAAAAATTGGGTAGGGTTTGCTTGTCCCTGTATTCTTTGGTTTTTTTGGCTTGTTTGGAAGTATTTTGTTATTGGCACGACTCCATGAGTCTAAAGTCTTGTGCGCCACATTAGCTTCTTGTTTTCAAGCCTTTAAGTCTTTTTGTTTGAATTTCTTTCATCTTGTGATTTGAAGTTGGCCCTCCTTCTTGGTTTATAAGTTCAGTGCTTTGTGTCTAGGTTAGTGATCAGGGATTTAGATACTTTATACTATGTACTGCATTTTGTGGTGTCAGTTTGTCACTTGTTCTTTTGTGAATCTAGTGGACTTTTTGGGTTCAATAGTTTCTCCAAGTCAGGTTTTTCCCAAGTCTTCTTCCTGTTTGGTTGAATTAGGTCATTTTGGGTCCTTTATACTTCATTTCACTTATTATATGCTTTCATTATTCAAACTTGCTCAAAATTCGCATGTAGGTGCATTATAGTTTTTGAAGAATATGAAAAAGTGAAGAAAAAACATTTTATAGTTTTGCATTTAGTTGCATCTAGTCATTTTCTTTTCAATATTTTTCAAATAAAATTTCAAAACTTATAAAAAGAAGTCTTAGTTTTCTCGCATTTATTTTTAATTTCATTAGCTTATATTTGCAAAAAGAAAAGAATTTTTGTTTAGTAGTTGCAATTTACTTTGGAATTTTATTTATACATCATTTTTCTCTTTCTTATCGAGTCTATAACACCACAATATTTCACGCCATTTACCTTCTGACAAAAAAATTCCTTTTAAAATGAACAATATAATTTAAAAATTATTAGTAAGTTTTGTTTTATAGGTTCATACACCAACTAGCTTAGGATAGACTTGTGGAATAGAGAATTTTAACTCTCCACAAGTGTTTAAATTCATACATAGTTGGCTAATCAATAGGTAAACCCTCTTCTATGTTTATTGTATCTGGGATGCTCCTCTCAAACAAGAGTTAAGCACGAGGCCACGTGGAGGCTTGGACTGAGGAGATAAACCTCTGATTCCTTGTCAAAGCGTAGAATAAGGTTTTTCCGCATTTGGGGACTTCTATCTATACGACCCTCCTGGCCCTGTGCGGTGCCGGTGTTGATAGGGTTTCAGGATTTTCTACCCTGCCCATGTGTACGAACCAAGCTTGTGACTATCACCCCAAACTGTCAGTATAGTTGTGGTAGCCTTTAGTCTCTTTGACATCTAGGGTTCATACACAAGTACATAGGAAGGCTATTTCTGGTTAACCTTGGACTGGCTTGGAAGGTAACCCCAGTATGCTCCTCTTGTGCCTAAGAACATCTACAAGGATGCTAAGTAACCGTCTCTCATCTTTCTTCTAGAAAGCATATCTTACACCCTGTGTGTCTGGTGTGGCTTTAGGAAATTTTGTAGTGATTGCTATTTGGTTTGTTTGTGTTTAGCCGAACTTAGGGTGTGTGAAGAGTTAATTTTCAATCGTGGAGGATCAACCTCTCAGAAGGTCAAGAAGGTTGCAAAACCTTCCTCTGTTTACTACAATGGAGCCTCCACTGCCCCCTCAAAGGAAGAGATTAGACACAGATGGTTCTTTTGAACCGATAGGAATTAGTGAAGTTCCAGGTGAACCGAAACTTGGGACAAACCAGGTTGATAGAAACACAGTAGAGATAGAAGACTTGCAAGCTGACGAGTTTGCAGGAAACTTTAATTCACCTCTTATTGACTTAAACGATCCTGTGATCATCTAGGTTCGTCCTTTAAATTCACCTATGATTAGTGTTCCTGTAAGTAGACTTATGGCTAGTGCAGGAGAGAGTCCACCTACCCCCATCTCAGCTATTCCGAATGAAGGAGTGCCCCCTCCCCCTATTGGTATTCCTAGAACAAATATAGCTGCTACTCCCTTAACTCCAACTAGTTGAGTCATTCAACCATCAGCTTCCACAAATGTAGTAGGCACTTTTGGTGGGGTGGTCACTAGGATTCCCAGTGCACCTTGTGCTTCACCCTCTTTTGAATACATTGCTCAAAGTGGTCCAGTTGGATCCTCTTCATTTGTCCATGGTTTTCCAGGGAATGGGGGGCACATTCCCCCATCCACTCCATATGTAGGCCCCACACCTACATATGTAGGGATGCAGTTTGGAAATACTAACTCTTATGGTCAAGGTTTCCAAACGCTGATTTTGGATCCTTTCACGAGTTCTCATTTCTCACTTTTTAGAAGAGGGATACTTTCTCCTATTTTCCAAACTCCAGTTTCAACTGGAGCGGCTCAAATCACATACGCTGCCCCACATATGAATAATCCACTGGCTTATGGGTGGAATCATTTTCAAAGTAGTCTGAATACTTTGCAACAGGTAGCTGGGGGCAACCTCGCTTTTACATTTGGGAACCTGGGGGAAAGTCCTTCTACCTCGCAAGCTTGTGCTTTTCAAGCTCTTATTAGGCCCAAACTTCCTTTCCTGGCAACTTTAAACTTGCCAGATTTGTCCAAGTTAATGAATGACCGAGTGAAACATGATGCCACTTGGCCACCTATCCCTACCAAGTTACCCTCAGATATTCCAAAATTCGAAGGAAAAGTTGGTGAAGACCCAGGGGCTCATATCACCACGTTTCACTTGTGGTTTTCTTTCAAATTGCTGAACGATGACACCGTTCAGTTGATATTGTTCCAAAGAACTCTGACTAGTGCCACAACAAAGTGGTACATTGAACTTCCCTCTACTACGTTTGATAGTTTTTGGGACTTAGCTAATGTGTTCTTTAACCATTTCCAACTTCTTGTTTGGTATGATGCCAACAAAGACTTATTTTCCACCTTTCAGCAGGATAAATCCACTCACATTTCGGATCATATCCAAGAGTGGCGAAGGCGGAAGAGGCTCATTAAGGCCACTATCCCTCACGGGGACTTCAATTAGTGAACCTCTCACATAGCACATGCGATCATGGGATATTAAAGAATACCCTTAATTTCGAGAGATATTGACCCAAACTCTTTTTGTTTAAACCCCCTCCCAATACTTAAAACCTCCCCCCCACCCCTTTTTATACCTCAATCCTTATAAACCACCCTACCCACTCCCACCTTAAACCCCTCATCCCCCCAATAGCTGCAATATATTGGTTCGATTTTTGATAATTTTAAAACCCACAATATGAACTAACGTGATAGGATATTGGCCAACAAGTGAAGCCCCTGTGCTATCCCTCCTGATTTTTTGTTAGAATGGTTCCTTAAGCCCTTATTTCCGTATATATCTAAGGATGTGTCCACTTCAGGAGTAACTAATGGGGAAGAGGCTATCCTTAGGGCCCAACAGTTATATTTGATATACTCTCAGTCTAGGATTCTATATGAAATCATCCTTAATGCACCATAGCCAACACATAGCATCGAGAAACCTAAGCCTTGATCCCATGATGATGGCATGGTTTGTTCAGTTAAAACTTCCACTATAGAGTCTTTGGCAAAACAACTCCATGAGTTTTCCATTAAACAGTCTACAACGGAGGTAGCAAAGGCTGCCCCCTCATCCCAAAAAGAAAACATTTTTGCTCAATCCTCCCAAAATGGAAATCAACAGCCCGATGGGAAAAATAAAAAGGGGAAGAAAGGTGAGGGAAACCAAAACAAGCCAAAACCCAAAAATAATGATGATGGGGGCAAATAAGAGAAGAATAAGGTGAAATTTCCCTATAAGTTGTGCTAGGAAGATCACCTGACCCATCAATTCCCTCTTATGGATCAAGCTCAAAAGTTGCTCAAAAGTCAACAACCAGTTGTCCTAAAGGATCCATTTCCCTAAGGACAGAATGCAGCTTCATCTTTTAACATAGCAGGGGGCACTGCTAATTCCCTTTACCAAAATTTTATCAACATGGTTCGATCCCAAACATTACTCTAGACTAGAAACAAGAACTATGATATAGAGGCTCCTGATAAGGGTAAGTCTATAAGTGAAACTTATAACCCTCTCACAATTGAAAAACTTTCTGAAACTATGCCTAAGATACCAAAAGGTATCTGCAAGAAAGAAGTGAACAATCCTAATGCTATGGCTATAGCCAATTACTCTATAGTTGAAGATTTATCCCAAACCCCTTATGCGATGTTAGCTTTGGAGGTGTTACAAAGTTGTCCCACACAATGAGATGCACTCTTAGTAGCCTTAGGTAGTATGGATTCATTGAGCCTAATGGCAAAGTTTAATTTGTCTGATGTCAAAATTCGCCTGCTGTATCATGTGGCTTTGTCAATAGATGTCATCCATGGTGGAAAAAATATTGGAAGGTCAATTGTTGATGAGGGCATTTCCACGTGTGTCATGTCCTTGTCTTGCTGGAAGGCTCTTGGATCTCCAGAGTTAGTTCCATCGAACACCCTACCTACTGCTTTCGACGGAAGGTCATTTTGTCCACATGGTATCCTACCAGCTTTCAAGATAAAGTTGGTAGGGAAGGCAGTGTCTATTGAAGTAGAGGTAATTGATTCATCGTTGGACTATAACTTACTTATGGGGAGAAGTTGGACTTATGATATGTGTGCAATTGCATAAATTGTTCTTCGAGTAGTAGTATTTCTGCACGAAGGGAAGTTGGTTACTGTAGACCAGCTCAGTTTCACTTAGAAGGGCCAGATAGAAACTAATGAGTCCACCGTGCCATTGGTTGATTAGGCCAAACCTGCTTCAGAGAGCTTAGTGGCTGGAATGTATTCATTGTTAATGGGCACATTTGATATCCCAAACCCGATTAATTACTTAGGTTCTACTAGTTTAGGGAAGTCTATCGGAATGGTTGTTAATAGAACGGATCCTTGGATTCTTCCTTCTTGTTACGAACCTGAAACCTGAAGTGCCCTTATCGAAAGTGGAAGTAGCTTATCAAGCTATCATTAATACCACTGTTGATCCCATTTCAGTTCCTCTTACAATCTCAGAGGAGCTAAAAGAATCCTATCTGCTTGCTTGGGCAGAGAACTCTTTGCATACTGACGATTGTTTAGACATGGTTTTTCCTTCAAACGAATCCATTTTGGAAGCTATGAGTGGGAGAGATAAGATCTGTGAAGATCTTCATTATAGATCCTACTTTCTTCCAGAGTTAAGCAGGATTGAAATTCAAGAGTTCCATGTGAGACTGGAAGGGGATGCTGATATACTAATCAATCCCTTACTAAGGGAAGGATTTTTTCTGAGGGGAATATGGGAAACATTTTCGTTACTATCCATATCTACATCTCTGCGAACCCCAACATTGTGGAAAATGTATATATTGGTGCAAACTTCTCTCCGGAGGAGGTTTCTATCTATATTACCTTATTTAAGGGGTTCTGCGACGTGTTTTCCTGGTCATATGAGGAGATGCCAGGCATAGATCCATCAATAGTCGAACATGAAATCCAAACCTATCCTGATGTCAAACCAGTTCGACAAAATATTAGACTTGTCAATCCGGGAAAAGCGGCAGTCGTTAAGGCTGAAGTTGAAAAGCTGCTGAAAGCTGGTTTTATTTACCTGATAGCTTTGACAAATGGGTATCCAATCCTGTTCCTATCGATGAAAATCAAGGGACGATATGTGTATGTACTAAATTTCATGATTTAAACAAAGTTTGTCCTAAGGATAACTACCCCACACCATTCATGTATCAAATCATTGATGCTTGTGCGGGGAGTGAGGTTTTTTCGTTTATAGATGGTTTCTCTGGGTATAATCAGATTCAAATAAAGCCAAAAGAACAACATAAAATGACTTTCATCTTTCCTTCGAGTACATTTGAGTACAAGAAAATTCCTTTTGGATTGAAAAATGCAGGGGCTACCTTTCAGCAGGCAATGAATTTTCTCTTTTATGACATTAAGTCTATTGTTGAACCCTACCTAGATGATCTACCGACGTAAGAGGATCGATCATCCAGATCACTTGCATTTAATTTTTGAACGATGAAGGCATTACAAAATATGCTTGAATCCCCACAAGTGTGTTTTCTGTGTCTAGTTAGGTAGGCTGCTTGGGTTCATTGTTTCTAACAAAGGTATTCAGGTGGATCCTTTGAAAGTTAAGGCCATTGTAAATCTGCCTCCTCCTCATTCCATAAGGCAGCTTCAGAGCCTACAATGAAAGTCTAACTTTCTTCGACGTTTTATCATGAATTATGCCAAGATCACCAAAGGTTTCCTCTGCCTTTTGAAGCAGGACAATCCATTTATATGGGATGAAACCACACAACTTTCATTCGAGGGATTAAAGAAAGCTTTGTTGTTGGCACCTTTATTATGCCTTCCAGATTACTCTCATGATTTTATATTGTATTTGGCTGGATCCGAGTCAACCATTGGGGTAGTGCTAGTCCAGGAGGATGATAAGCTCCAAGAGCATTTCATCTACTATCTTAGTTTTGCTTTAGCTGGCCCTGAACTTAGGTACTCCCACATCGAAAAGTTGGCGTTAGAAGCTATGTATGCTATTTAGAGGTTACGTCACTACATCTTACTTAGGACTACGATAGTAGTGGAAGATGTCAATCCTTTCCAATATGTTTTTCCTTGATGTATAGTTGGAGGAAAATTCAACAAAAGGATAGTCATTCTCCAGGAGTTTGACTTGGATTTTCAATCCGCCAAATAAAAAAAAACCTTAGTTTTTGCAGAGCTTATTGCAAAATTTCTAGTTGAAGAAGATGTAGCAATTAAAGAAGACTCATTCCTAGATGAGCACATTTTCTTGATTTCCACCTCTGACCCTTGGTATGGAGATACACTTGTCTATCTCCATACTCTGAAGTGTCCAACAACCTTTTCGCGGGAAGAACGACGCAAATTACACTTACATGCGAAAAACTACCTCATCATTGGGGATACTTTATACCGTAGAGGGGTAGACTCTATTTTGCATCAGTGCCTCACCCACGAATAGGCTCAAATTGTCCTAAATGATGCCCAAAGTGGAGCGTGTGGGGGTCATTTATCTGGGTTAGCAATGGCCCAGAATATTTTAAGTGCCGGTTATTTTTGGCCCACGATCTTTAAATATTGTGTGGAAGCCATGAAGCACTTTCATCTTTGTCAGCTTTACACTAGAAAAATGTGGTTGCAGCCCACTCCATTATTTCCCGTCATTGCAATGGGCCCCTTCAACAAGTGGGGGATATATTATGTGACATGCAACCTAGTTTCAGTTGGGGGGCACAAATACATCATTCTCATTGTGGATTGCTTTACAAAGTGGGCAGAGGCAATGCCCACCTATAAGGCTGATAGGGAAACTGCAGCCTTTTTTGTTTTCAACTAGATTATCGCACGATTCGGTATTCCTAAAGATATTGTCACTGACCATGGCAGTCATTTCCAAAACAACATGATGACTCAATTGGCCACTATGATAGGGTTTAAACAAGAACATTTGTCTTCTTTCTCCCCACAAGTGAATGGTCAAGTCGAGGCAGTAATAAGACCTTAAAGACTATTCTCAAGAGTACTATCAATGCAACCTGGTCAAATTGGCACATCATGTAGTATCTTGCACTCTGGGCTTATCAAACCAATGTGAAAATTTCCACGGGGTTCTCACCTTTCCAGCTCGTTCACGGGGTGGAAGCAGTAACCCCGGTTGAATGGGAAATCCCATGTTTAAAAATTTCCATTCATGTGTTACCTAATACGACTGAGCTAGAAGAATGTTTGCTACACTTAGAAAATCTAGATGAACAATGTAGAGATGTGCTTACTGCAAATGAGGCTCGTAAAAATAGGGTGAAAAATCAATATGATAAGTCAGTTAAACCTAGGATTTTTTCTAAAGGGGAACTTGTCTTGCTCTGGGACCAGGAAAAAGAACCCTTGGGGTTAGGGAAATTTAGGCCTATGTGGTTAGGACCCTAAATCATGTCAAAATTTTTGAAGAAAGGGGCATACAAATTAACTGATTTCGAAGGGAATAAGCTGCCCGAGCCTAGAAATGGGCTCTACCTGAAGAAGTACTATGCTTAGGCTTATCACTTTTTCTTGTATTTTTATTGTATGTAATTTTATGTACAATAGATATCCATTTTGTGTTCTTATATCATATGTTGGTTGTTACAAATGTATTCCAAGTGGTTCGTAGGTTTTGCAAATGGTGCTAGTTGTCACACTTGCACCCTGGTTTCAGCCGTATGGGTTATTTACTCACCCTCAGGACAACTAGTTTCCTCTGGAGGTGCTTGCCTAGGTCTTTCTACCAATAATGTGGCCGAATACAGGGCCGTCATTGAGATTTTATGGGATGCCTTGTCACGTGGCATCACCCAATTGGAAGTTATACTTGACTCTCAATTGGTGGTTTCCCAACTCAATCGAGCTTATCAGGTGCGAAACCCTATTTTATTAAGTTAGTTTTTGCAAGTTAGGTTATTGGAAAGAAATTTTTATTTAATTACATTTGATTATATTCCAAGAAATCAAAATTCATTAATTGATGCATATGTGAATTATATCTTATATTGGCACTTAACACATATTTCATAAAAATACACAACAAATACATTGTAAAACACATGTAAATAAACTGACAATATATATATATGTGTGTGTGTGTGTGTGTGTGTGTGTGAATATCTGTCCATATGGATAGGTCAAGTTATTGATCCTTAGATCCAGTCATAACTATATAAATATACAAAAATATACAAAAAATTGGATTGTAATCCATAAAATTCCCCTAGGTCTAATCTTGACCACCCTGGTCATTCTGGCCACCCTGTTCATCCTGACCACCCTGGTCACCCTGGTCATCCTGGCCATCTTGTTCTCGAGCCTCCTTAGCTTCTTAAGCTACAGCAATGTCAATAGCAGCAACCTCAACGCCATCTATGTAGACAAGTACCGCCATGGGTACCCTTCTCATAAGGTGTATCCATGTGGGTGGAATACCAACAACTAGTTCCTGCATAATGGTAGGGATCTGATCAATACGTAGAGTTGGGAGTCTTTGGGTTATCCTGGCAACTTCCCCTCAAGTACCCTGATCAAACCTTGATCCTCTCCTGCCACTGGTTGTACATACATCTGAGGATGCCCATCAGGGTGGACTGGTCCAATATCTGCACTTTAAACATTAACTGGATTAAAAACTCTTATACATATGTATATATCTTTATGATTAAAAATTTATAAAAATTTAAAAAATTGAAAAAACCAAAATACCTAATGCTCCCCATGCTCCTCCTGGAGGGAGGACAAGGTCATTCTCACCTCAAAAATCCATCCCAGCATATGGAAACTACTCCAGTGTTGGTAGCTTTCGTCCCCACCATAAGTAGAAGTCATCGTCATAGACGCTCTGAACTGAGCCATCGCTGCCCTGGCGAAGGAATAATTCTCCCCACCTGCTCAGTCTAGGCTGACGGGGAGAGAAGGTTGGAATAGGTACCGCAAGGATGATGGTGGGCACTCTCTCAAAGAAGAAAGCTACCAATACACTAGAATATCCAAAGTTCTTCCATCGGCCTCTCTTGTAGTCAGAGAGTTATTTCTTCATTATCGGGATTACTCCCGAGCACCAGTCAAACACAGTTCCATGTAGGCACTCTACAATGATTCTCATTTGGTTTCGAGTAAAAAGATGGAGTGATGACGATCCTGCAACTCTCACTATTGTGCTTACCAACACCTGCAATGAGAAGTTACTAATATGTGCATTAGGAATGAAAGTTCCCCTTTTCTAACTACTGGGTGTGCAGTAAGTATTGATGTAGTATTGAACACTTAGAAGGTCACCGCCCTTGTCGGTACCCTCAATGTTGACAGGTGTTCCCCATCATGACAAATCCGTAATGAAATATATGTCTTCGAAGGAAATTTCCAGAATCTCACCTTGCAAGTCAAAGGCACCTAGGTCATGATCCCAGTAGCCAATTAAAAACTCCAGCAAACAGAGATTGGCCCGCATAGGTGAGGTGCAAAAGAACTTTAACAACCCACTTTGCCACAATGCTTACACCATGGGGGAACTTTAGACAGAATCTTAGTCCATATTTTCATGTTCCCTCTCCCTCCACTCCAATACCATGTTTTAGCCTTCCCATAAAGCCACCATCAAACATTAAAATTCATCAAAAAACTTTGATTTTGGCCCTATTTGCACTTTTCGTATGTTGCGCAGTACACGCGACTGTCTTTTAGAAAGGTCATGTGTCATACGCAGGTTTCCTTCAAACAAGTCGCATATAAAACGTTTGTACATGACTGTGTAAGTTGCCTACGCGCATATATAGTGCGACCCCCTTAAGACAGACTTAAAACATCAAATTTTGCATAAAATTGAAAAATGTAAATGGATGAAATGGAAGAGAATGAAGAGATGATTTACCCGAAACTTATGGATTTGAAAATCATCCACTGGTTTATCGTGACACTGAGCAATTGAAGTCAAAGGTCCAAGGTTACTTAAAGAAATTATTCACTCATATACGATATGATTTTGGTCATTTATATGAATTTTTACATCTATACCTAATCTACTTTAACCCTAGGATCACTACTTTGACCACATACTATGGTGTTTAACCCTTATTACCTTGTCTATACCATTGTTCTTCCATGGATAGGGATTTCCTTCCATGAGTACCCTTGTTTAGAACACATTGTTGTCTTTGGGTACTCATGCCACATTTGTCGTAGGTTCAGGGGAGCCTTCTTAGCTATTTTTGATGCCAAATTGAGCCTCATTTTGGTCTCTTTTTACAAGCTATCCCATTTATAAGGCTCCCCACCCTTATGGAGTTTTTTCAGGACCAGGTATAACTCCTCAAAATAGACTTGACTGGTAAGTAAACTTGTCCATTCAGGCTCGTTAAGAATATGTGAATGGGCATCCACATTGGTGGTAGGTTATCACTTTCTCGAACCATGTGGAATAGTACGAGAAAGAGTATTCACAAGCATAGGTTTATCTCTTTTTCGTATTTGAGAGACTAAACTTACAGAAAAGGACGCCCGATATGAGCTTAGTTTTCTCTTTTTCGTGCTCTGGACCTAAACATGAAAAATATTTCGAGTGTACTTTATGCCTTTGTCATGCTCGTTAAACACTAAAGAAAAAAGCATCGAGTTTACTGTTGTAAGCCCCATTCCTTGTAATCAAATGGATATTTTCGAGTGATCTTTTTTTCCTTCACACTCGTAAAACTCAAGCTATAAGCTACTCTTGAAGGAGCATTGGGTAGGTGGTAATTTAACTTTTTCGGACCTCATTGACTAAGTACGAAAAAGGTGTGCCTTACCTCTTTGGAGGATAAGAGAGTTCTTATGTGGTATGTTTTATACTTTTTTCGGCCTTAGGAGACTAAATTGGATGAAAAAGGACCCCCTGGAGTCTTCTTCAGAGTTTTTGGACTCTCTAAATATGAAAACACCAACAAGAATGTGCTAGTTCGGGCTAGTAAAATCCACGAATCAGTGACATTATCAAGCATTATTCTCTCCCATCTTCAAGATTGTCGAAAGTGAAGAGAGACCCAAGTTGACTTTCCTGGACTTGTTAAAATTTAACAGGAAAGATAAGGAAGAAGTATTCTTTTTTGGGTTACAGATGGTGGCAGCATGTCCTCCTTGAACATAACACTTTCTAAACTTTCTGATACTCATGTCTCAGTGTACACTTTCATCTTATCTATCACTTCTAGTTTCTTACTCCACTTGTCCTTTATACATGGGGAATCTGATCATGTCTCCTACATGACAAATAAGTCTAGTTGTCCTATCTACAAAGTTAACAGTTTCTTTGGGTCATCTCTGTGTCATGCTCACTGTTCAAGGATTTATCCTTGCATCTGATTATTATCCTGATTCCATCATTATCCTATCTAAGTATTATTGGTGTCTACCTTCCCTTATCTAGTTCCTAGTCACTCTTGTGATCGATTGGAGGATCTATTGCCTTCCTCATCACAACATGGTTTCTCACCAGCACTTCCTGACGATGAAGACCTAGATTTTTGATGATGGTACCTTAGGATTCACTGTCATCTTTGGTTAACTCCTTTGCTTCAGTTGTCAGTTTCACCTATTGCTTGACAATCTGTTGAATCCTTTCCATGTTCGAATTCAACACATCTATTCACATGGATTGGATTGTACTGATTCCTTTGGATTTTTACAAATACCTTAGGTTCACATCTATAACCTAAGTTGTGCAAGATTGTGTTGTGTTCACCTACACAGTTTCCAGACTTTGATGACTCATCATTGTATATTGTGGCTTCGATCCACCTTTGTAATATACGTGGTCTTGTACCCGTATCATATGATGAAATAAAATATTGTAAAGGAGCTAGTGTTCCAGTATATTGAACATGGCATCCTCAGATATGATTTTGTATATGACATCGATATGTATTTGTTTCAGGTATTTCCTCTATTTCCTTAGACTTCTGAGTTCTCCAAGATAAATTTTGTAATGTATGTCGGCCATCGCTTCCCTCTGACCTCACACATTAGGGGGCATATGTTATTAGCCAAACTGGCACTTCTCCTTCCGAGTGCTGACATTCATCATGTCGATACACAAAAGGAAAATTAGGTTTGAAGTGGCCAAAACACTATAGATGTGCATGAAATTTGATGCATTATCCTCATACCAGCCTTATATATTTTTATTTTGAGTTTTGGGTTGCATACGTGACTATGTGCTTTGCTAATCGTGTTTCATATGCGAGTATGTGCATTGCAACCCGCATGTACCTTGCATACATGAGTTCCCTTTGAGAAACCAACGTGTCATACGTGCCTTACCTATATCAATACTCACGTATACCTTGATTTGAACTTAAAAAAATAGAAATCATGATTAGATGATATTAGTTGGGCCTTAATCCATAACTATCCCAATTGTCTCAACCATCCTAACCTTCGAATCCTCTCTATTTCCCAAAGTATAAATAGAGGCCTTGGGATGGGGCTAATCAATCAATTTTGGAAGAGAAACGTTATGCTAGTGGTATACCTTCAGAGTCTTGGAGTAGCAAAACTTAAAGTCCTTGGTTGCAGAGGAGTCCTTGGGTCAGAAGCTGGGTTGCATTCTTACCTATTCACTATTTGTTAATAAAGAGAATTCTTCTTCCAATCTTGTATTGTGTTTATCTCATGTATATTGCTTTAATGAATATGTTCAGTTATATGATTTGTATGCTTTTCATCTAATCTCTGATGTATATATATATATATATATATTATATATGAGATATTGGTTGAGGAATTGACTCTTTGCAGGTGAAGAGAAGCACCCCTAGAAGCTTTGGAGAATACAAGAGAAGACCAATCTTGGATCAACCGTCATAAACTGGGTAAGCCAAGTTCTATTCTTATTCTCATTCCATTTTCTGTAAAAGTTTATTGTCTGCAAGTCTAATAGTAAGTTGGTAACCCCAGACCCTAGGTTACAAGGGTGTATTGTCTTGTACAACACCACCAGTTCTTAATAGTATAAATAAATAGAACCATGGACAAAATGATGTCCCAACCTAGCTAGTGAGTGATGAAGCGAACAATACTTCTTAGGGTAGGCATGCAAGAAGTTAAAGGGTTCATAGCATGAATTCCTCCTCCCTTACGGATCATTCTTGCCTTCAGCAATGGGTTGAGCAGGAAACACTCCATCCTGTGAAGGGTAAAGTTAAAGGTAAGGCAGTCTGATCCCGCCCACCCAGAAAATAGAAAAATATAAATCATAAAGTAAATAAGTAAGATTCTGATATTATGTATATAAATAATTTAAAAATAAATCAGTCTATTCTCTAAATCTTAATCGGTATGTTCACTCATTTATTATTTCGGGCTTCCTTCATATTCAAGCACCCAGTTTGTGGAGTGGTTATAAATAATAACAAGCCATAAGCAGTAGTTTATGAAGAATTTAGTCTCATGACTGTTTTCTAATCAATGTTTGATCACTGCTGACTAAACTCCTCTGCCTAGTGTAATGGTGTTATTCATCGTCAAAATCCACCCTTAAAACAAATGTAATATGTTTATTTCCCAACAGATCTCTTAACCTCCTTACCTGAGGCTATATTCTTTAGATCTCCATTGAGCAATCACATTCATAATTTTCAATCCCATAAGGAGAAACCCGACACATCTGTTATTTTCCCCTCTGGCCCCAATTTAGATTCATCTAATGGGAATATAAATTTTATAGCCAACAATCTATCAATTTGCTCGTATGATGTAGAAAATGGTTTTTCTCCTTTTTAACCTTCTCTACCTCTCTGGAATTTATTTAGACGGTATGGCCAATATTGAACAAGTTTTGCATATGGACAAAAATTATATCTTATTTTATCCCAACTCTCTTTTGATTCATAATATTTGAGGAAATAAATGTTAAGATCCCGAGGGTTTAAATCTCGGACATAGTTTGCTCATCCCAATAGTCTCCCATGGATACCATCTTAGGTCTTTCCTCATTGCCAATATCAACTTTTTGCAACTTAAGAGGATGCTGATAAGGATTATTGACTGCATATTTTCTATCTTCCCTGATCTTTATCCTTTATATTTGACAAAAAGGCATATTTCGCAACCCTTCTAGGTCATCTACATCATTCCCACTCTGACCAATTTACAACAACATAGGAGAAGATCCAACTGGCCCACTGGGTCTTGCACAACAAACATCTCCTGATGATAGGGACAAGAAAAAAGAGAATGTTTGCGCCGAGAGGCGCTCTACAGCCCAGTATGGGGGAGATCTTGTCACGTGATGTCACGTGATGTAACGTTACTAACATGTCGGCAAAAAAAATAGTGAAA
>LPNX010418542.1:0-143797 GCA_001517045.1 Pseudotsuga menziesii
AAATTCTTAAAAAAAAAAAACAAAACTGAGAAGTGATCAAACCTATGATTGAAAGTGAGAAAACAAACCAAAATGGAGAGAAAAATTACTGACATAACACTTCCCATAAAATATATTGTGTCATTATCGTATGTTTTATTATTGAATTCCTTAGTCATCAATATAGAATAGTGGTTTATATTCGGGTTCTATTTGATCTCGTTTGTTGTTTCTCTTGTGATTATGCAGATACATCCATTAAAGATAATTTTTGTAGGGAACAACTAAACTAGTGTATCAAATGGACTTGATTCGATATCTCCACCCATTCTAGGGAATTCCTTCCAATCCCATCGTGTACCATTTGTTCTAGATCTGAACCATTCAGACTAGAGGAATTACTCCTTTCTGCAGGAGGTCAAAAATTCCTAGCTACAGGAAGGCATACTAGGAGGGGGTTAGAAAACGTTTTTGGGTGGTATTTTCCAATATTTACTGAACTTAGGGGTATTGTTTCATATGCCATGAATGAGAGTGCTACGTTAGAGATTAATTAAGTGAAGGCTCTGTGATTCTAGTTATAATCAGTTTGGTTGAGGGCCATGAGAGTATATTACTACTCTATCTAGTGGAGCACCAAGAAGAGATAACACTTTTTCTGGTGCTTATTTAGGTGAAGGATGAGTATGAGGGGATTGTTGTCAATATAGTGGATGATGAATATATGGTAACTTATTTGGTGCTTTATTGATTGAAGGATGGGGAGATGGTGATTTCATTGGTAGAGAATGAGGGATGTTGGTAAGTTTTATGGAAGAAAAAGTGGTGGATGACGGGATGGTGGTTAGTTTGGTGGAGGAACAGGTGGTGGATGAGAATAATTTCCCTTCTAATATGAACTAGATGCATTGATTTGAGCGTGAAGGCTCAACCACTCAACCGGGTTGAGGGAACAAAAAAAATGATGCATCAATAACATCATGTAATGAAGAAGTGTGGACCATACCTTTGATATCTTCAGGGTATGTATGATCTCTTGGACATGTATGAGTACCACATTGTATCTAACGTCAATAAACATATTTTTATGTTCACTTCCATATGGTATCTTTGGTCTAGCCTCCATGGAATGTCAAGTCCTTGCACCTAATACTCTTAATCCTCCTCCGCCTCAACCATTTCTTCATCCCATTGGGAATGAACATTCCAAATATATGTTCCAATCTTTGTATAATAATAACATAATTTTAATAAAATATTACAAGAAACTGCCTGTCCATTGGATAAGACAAAAAATAAACAACGAAATTAATGAAAATATAGTGATATTATTACCTCTATAATTTGTTGACTCAACTTGAGTAAATATGATGCTTTCACATCGTCACTAGTCCATGCCCACATACAAGTACTCTACAAGATTGATCACAATATCATCATCACTGAAGTCATTAACCTAAACAACTACTATGGCTTGCCCAGGCTCTTGGGAAACATCTATATCTACCCCACATGTGCATATACAAATCAATCATTAACTTGAAAAGGAGGTATGGAAATTCCAATCAAGTGTCCAAAAAACTATTAAAAATAAAGTAAATAACCCTTATACAAATGGGAAGAATATCCTAGCATAAAAAATAGTGGAACAATAATCTACAACAAAACAAAACTATTGGAAAAGAATAGTATACCACCTAATTCATTTCGAGCTATGAAATCAACTATCTAAACAATACATTAGAGTTATAGCATGCCAATATCTTCACCAAAAGAGCTAGACATTGAACTTCCACAATCTTGAATACATGCAAAAAATGTTGGCCACCAACAATTTGGAAGTCAATAGGGTCAAAAATGTCTACACTGGCATATATATACGCATATGTCAGTTGAATATCTCCTACAACGTTGGATTGTATATCAAGGAAACGAGGAAAATCCTCCTCCTCCTAAAGAACCTAATAATGAAATAAATATCCTTTTCTATGGGCTAATAAAATAAATTGGGATTGGCTAGCATGATCTCGATGATGGATAAATTGCATTAAACTGCACATCTTCCCCTTAAGGGATGTATTCTCATTAGAAAACTTAACGAGGCAAAAATTCATTAAAAGGGAGAGGATTTTTTCTATAATAGGGAGAAGGTAAATATTCCTCCCTCTCTCAAGCCTCCAAATCACATACAAATTATTATGGATCAACCTACTCATGTTTCTAATGTTATTATTATAATCTTCCCGGTCTCTAATTCACAAACAATTTTAATTACACATATAATAAATTCAAATTATATATATAGATAGATAGATAGATATATAATAATTTTTCATTTATTAAAAAGAAGTTAAAATTTATGTAGAAACATTGTGTAAGAAAAACCAATGCACTTAAATTTTTTGGATGCCCCGACTACAATGCTCCCATTAGTATCAAAGCACCATTATTTGTGGTCATAATATGAATCATGCATTGATAATCACCAATATGTTGTGTATTTTAATACATCTGATTCACACTGCTCTTATGATGTAAGAGAGAAATGACTATGGTGCTTCCTTACATCGTGCACCAACAAAGTGTGTGTGTGTGTTTCACACAAAAAATACAACCTTATATTAAATAAATATGTGTGTAAAACACAATGGTTACAATAGCAAAAATCATTTGCACAATGTCCAAAAACGTACCAATATAGCATAATACCAACCACAAGCGTTCCTCAAAACCTTAGTCATATCTTAAACACAAGCTATTATTTCTAGAAAGCAACAAGTTCAAACTTTGTGTCCCAAAAAACTATCTAGGGCTATCAAAACTAGAGAAGATCATCTATCATATTTCTTTCCCAGCCTCAAGTATTCATAATAACATAAATACTAAATACTATCAAGTTCTAAACTACACACCAGTCAACAAGGTCTTAAAAAAAACTCAGTACTCCTTCCTTAATCAAGGAATCATAAAGATATTCTTTCCAAAATATCAGTCCATGGTGCAACCCAATAGCTTGTTTTGATAAGGAATCCGCCTGAGTATTGTATTCCTAGAAAACATGAACAATGGTGAGTGGAGGACCTGAATCCATCAAACCACGAACCCTTTGGATCTAATGATGGAGAACAATAGACTGTAAAGAATGGTGGTTAATATCCCAGTCATTAAAAAAATTTGAGTTCCCCATAATACGTCGGAGACATATCCCATGATGCTTGGCAAAATGGAGAAGACCCCAAAGGGCCAATAACTCTTCTTGGTTATTTGTACCGAAATCAACACTCATACACAGATGAATATTGTAATTCCCTGCCATCTTTATAAACATACCAGCACCACAGACACCATCAAGTGTTTCCCCATCAAAGAATCCAACCACCTCTTCATCTATTTGTTCTGGAAAACTGATAACCCGAGGCCTGCTACAAGGGACCAACTGATCACCACACTATGTGAGAGAATATTCAGAGTTATATCATTTGAGTTAAGAGAAACCTCTTGAAAAAGGAGGCGATTCTTGGAAACCCAAATTTCCCAAATAAAAACCATAGCCTGTTCAATTTTTAAAACCGGATGATCAATAAATTTTAAAAGGAAATCGACACAGGAACTAATATTCCATGACCACATACATCCCAAGCCCAAGAAAATATTCATCCATGAGTTACAAAGAAAAGCACAATAACAAAATAGATGGTCACTCAACTCTAAGTCATCTTCATAAAGAATGCACCTTCCAGGCCCATGAAATCCATGATGTTGCAACTTGTCCTAGGTCAAAAAAATTTCCTAATAGATAATCACAAAAAATACTTCACTTTATGTGGGACTTTAAAATTCCAAATCACAGTATACTACCACTTTGACTGATACAACTTATGATGAGCAAGAAGAGACGCATATGCAAGACAATCTTTAACAATACCAACATGTTTATCACCTAGCCAAACCAAGAGATCGGGTTCGTCAGAGAGAAATATGCCTTCCTCCCTCAAGATTTCAACGTAAGATTCCCATTCATCTGCACATGCACCATTCAATCCCAAATACACCATTGATAACCGACTCGAAGAAAGTTACTCATCAACTACAAAGACCTGTCGCAGAACATATATGTTCCTCCTATGAAGAGCATGCAAAAGGTTTCTGGAAAATATCCACTTATTGATCCCAACAATCAGATCAACACCAACATTGATATTGTTACCATGACCAACCTACCATTTTAACTCATGAAGGATGTAGGGAAGAGAAGTACACAAAATTCTTCAAACCACTGAAGGACATGACAATTTGTAGTTACAAGCATTAATCCAAGATAGAAAAGGGATCATTTTCTAATATTTTGCACTGATGATATCACCCCATAATCCCATCTTTGATAATCCATGACACATACTTTTTGCACAGAGAGAGATATTAAAAATACAAAGGTGCTAGAAACCCCATTCACACTAAGAAGTTGGAAAAGACAAAGATTCCCATTCAACCAAGTGGAATTTAGTATTCTCATTCATTCCCCTCCATAGAAAAGGAAAGAATAGTCTCCTTAATGCAACCAAAATGATTCTAGGAACTTGGAAAAGGGAGAATCAATACACTGAAATAGCTTGAAGAATAGAAAGAACTAAAGTCTTTCGGCGTCCCAATGAGAGCCACTTTGACGCCCGTCTACCCATTTTCTGCTGAACCTTCCTAACTAGCCAAAGCAAATCCGACCGCAAGTATGAATTGGGTTTCAGAAATAACCCCAGATAAGATATACCAGCATCCAAAAATTCACCATTGATATCGAAAAGATTAGTGATACTAGTCAACAAATTTTCCTCCATACCCAATGTCTAAAGCACGATTTTACAGGACTAAAGGTCATACCATAGGCACTGGAAAAAAGTTCAATTAGTCCTTTAATATACAACCATTCTTCATAAGTACCACTGCCAAAAATAATTGCATCGTCTACAAAGAGAATATGTGTAAGATAAATAGAACTAGAAATTTTAACTTCTTTAATCAAACCCTCATCATTGGCTTTTCGAAGAAGAAAACTAAGACCTTCTATGACCAAAAAAAATAGGTAAGGTGAAAGTGGATAGCCTTGCATAATACCACATGTTCCTTTAAAGAATGGAGTTGTTGACCCATTTATTAAAACAACAAAGGTTGTTGAATTCACACATGACATAATCCACTGTGAAACCTTCAAAGGAAGGCCAATCTGAAAAAGGATCAAATGAAGAAAAGAATGATCATATTTGTCATATGATTTTTTGAGATCAAGTTTGACGATTATCAAAGACATCTTATTAATTTTAATAGAGTGCATGGTCTCTTGGACAATCCCAACAACATCCATAATCTTCCTTCCAGGGAGAAAACTGAACTGTTCATCCGAGATAGTCTTTCCCACTATAAATTTCATCCTACCAGCAATGATCTTGGTAATTAACTTATACAGAATATTACACAAAGTAATAAGTCTATCAACTTTTGGAACCAAAGTGAGAAAGGTAGTATTAAGGTTATCAGGGATAGTGCCATTCAATCTTGTCTCCTCAATGGTAGTGACTAATTCGAGCCCCAAGATATCAAAAAAAATGTAAATAAAAATCCATTGGCCATCCATCGGGACCCAGGATATTATCCCTAGAAAATATTTCAACGATCTTTCAACCTCCATTAGATCAATAGTGCCACCAATCATATGATCGTCCTCCTCACTAAAAAACAATGGCATATTTTTAAGCACTACCAACTAATCATAGATATTATTTGGTTTGGGATCCTTATACCAATTGGAGAAATAAGTAACAACACTAGCCTTGATAGAATCATAATAAAAAACAAAATTACCATGTTCATTCGAGGATTCCCAAATAGAATTTTTAATTCTCCTTCTATTAGCAAACTGATGAAAATATTTAGAATTCTCATCCCCAACTTCCAACCAAATATCCCAACTCTTTTTCCTGATAGTTTCTTCCTTTTGAGTCAATATCAACTGCTTCTGAGAGAACAACTCCTTATGTTTCTCAGCTCGTAGTCGACATAAGTGATCAACCCCCAACTCATTCTCAGCCAAGAGAATTTTAGTTTCAATAGTACATAATAACGTATCGACCTTCTTCTTTGTTTCAAATTCCCAAAACCTAACCAATGGATGAAGCTTCTCTAATTTGTACAAAATATCCTTAACATGAGAGAGGTGCAAAGGGACCTCAGATTTCAATTTTTCCCACTAATATTTTATAAGAACATTAAACTCATCATTCTAAATCCAAGTAGGATTGAATTTGAAAGGATACTGAGCCTTACCTTTATCAAAATCTAACTGTAAAACAATAGCTTTGTGATCCAAATATCACATAGAGTAGTTCCAACTTCGGTAGGGACCAAAGGCATTACACAATGATTCAGCCAAAAATAAAGGATCAATTATTTTATCAATACCTATAGTGCCACGCAACCCATTGGACCAAGTCAGCATTAAGACCACTAGAGAAATGTCCACCAGGTTGGCGTTATCAAACAAATCATGAAATTAATCTGAGAGAAGATCAGCAGCATGACTCAAACCCCAAACCTCTTCGGCTGACCAGGTGAAGTTTAGATCCCTAGCCAAAATGAGATGAGGAAGAGAAATAAGGATCGAGTGTAGAATGTTATTCCAAAAATGTCCACGTTGTGAATAAGGACCATAAATATTCAAAAGGTGTACCATCGAGCCAAAACCTTTCAATTTCCCTTTGAGAAGTAAACCCAGAAAATCCTAAGGCGAAGCCCTATCAAGTGGAAGAGGAAATGATAAATATTTATCAATGTGCATGAGCTCCTCATCAGAATGAACAATGGACCTTCCAGCCATTAGACCACGCTTCAAATGGCATATAGCCTTTGAATTCCCCATTTCCCAACAAAGATGGCAGTGAAGTGCCACTTTCCAGTAGTCCAACGTTTGAATAATGGACCCCTTGTCCCAGATAATCTCCAGCTCAGTCGAATGACTTTATGATACATCAAGGTACACAATCATACGAGGTGTAGAGCATTCACATCCAAGGAGATGTTCATCCTCCATAATGATTAAAGTTCCAATAGAATTCATCATTTTCAAGAAACCTTGCAGATTGTAGCACTAGATTGGGTAATCTAGTAATAAGACCCACAAATGCCGATGAGATAGGTGGTCCATTCGTGGATCGAATCCCACATGCCATGGACCTAAAACCAGCGAACCAACCCCCAAAATCCAATACTATGACTCGATGTCCTCAACCGCTAGGAATTGAAACAGAACCCAACCATTAACCAAGATCAACACCTTTGAAACAAATTTCAGTAAACACTTCCAGAATTACCTTACCCAAGCTAAAATGGTTGGTCTAGATTGTTTGACGTACTCAAAATGGCTGATGGGAGCCCTCTGTGAAAAATTCAATACCATGTCAATGGTAACATCACCACCCAACACACAAACTGGATGACCAGGATTCACCTTATCGAAGGCCAAGTGAACCAACTTGGTGAAAGTTGCTTTTGTCCCACGAGAGTCCAAAATGGTGCATCTTCCACCCGCATGAGAGACCGGACATCTGGATGCTGAAAAGGGATATCCTCTCCCACCAAGTGAATCCATAAGAGAAGCATCACCTCCTTCAGGATAAATGATGGTCGCTGACGAAACCCACTTTTAGCAGTGGACTCGCACCTTAGGGTTTGAGCAATAACCATATTAGGAAAACCAAAAATCATAGTAGGAAAACCCAAAACCACCTAGCCACACTGGACAATGACAGATAAAACATGAATGGACAAAATGATACACACCAAGGGTTAAAAAAAAAGATAAAGAACCAAAGGAACCTTCACTCGACAATTCCCACTTTTTGACAATAGGTTGGTACTAGGTCTGTAGAAACTATAGACTTAACTCCCATTAGAATGTAAATGCATAGGAAAAAAAAACCATAAAAAAACCCTCAAAACCCCAGAGAATGACAGAAGTGACAGAGCAATTGAAACCCCTCAGCAAGTCTAGAGGCTATCTGACATTCTTATCGTTTTCACTATGCAAATCCACAACTGAGGGTCACGAGATCCCAAACCTCAAAAGAAACAAAAGTAATATAAAAACAACGTCACAAGTGCACTTACCCCCAAAGTAGTATAAGAGGATTGAAACAGTGTAAGAGTACTGAAGGTACTGAACTGACCACCAAAAAGTCGGAACCCAGCCATAGAAAATGGTAGTGAAAATTCAATAAGAAAATGATAAATAAACTGAATCCCCATGCCCCAGGACAAGAACAAATATTTCTACACCATCCTCCAAGGTGAGGAAGTGTAAGAGCACTAAAGGTCCTACACCAAACACCTAAAAACCACAACCAAGCCACAAAAAAGGAGGAGAAAATTCAATAAGAAAATGATAAAAAAATGAAAACCCACGCCGCCAGGACAAGATAAAACTTCCTACACCAGTAGCCAAGGAACAAGACACTAGAAAAATAGCCACAGACACCAGGTAAGTACCAAAATTAGAGTTTCAAAAGCTTCCATCCTCACCCTTTACATTACATTTCACCACCACAACATATATATATATATATCCTATATCCTCACCCCCTAGATTACATTTCCTCACCCTACATTATATTTCCCTATCATAATGCATACCGACAAAGTGTATATTTTTATATTTCCCCATCATAGTGCTACTTAATATACCTAATATAATCATCCATATTGATTTTGATTATTTATTGACACATCATATACTTAGGAAATGTAGATGGTTCCTACACATATTTACATGATGATGCAGAAGCATCGTGTCATGCCAACAATGTGATGAATTGGTCACATGTTGTGGCATATTTTGTAACCATTTTGTGTTGAGTCATAATCTGAATAGCAATGCAGAGAATCATTGTTGATCATGAATCCCTGCGTGGATATCAAACTGTTGTTAGTTTGTTTCAGATAGGGACGTTTCATCATCGCCTTAGTAGTGCTTGTTTCAGTTGCAGGACCACTCAGAATAGGGTAACAGTTTTAGTTTAAATAGACCAATTAGAGATGTAGGAGGGGTTCTGCTATTCAGCATTTAGAATTCCAAGTTTGCAGAGAGCGGATAGACCTGTGTCTGATTCCCGTTTGTAAATGTTTTGAAGAATCGGAAGGAGATAGATAAAAGTTGTGTGCATTTTCCTTTTTTGCTTAATAAAAGGATTAACCATGTGTTTGTAGGGTCGTTATCCTTTATGCATGTGCTGTGTTGAACTATATATATTACAGAGTCGACTTCAGTGCTTTCATGAATATTTGTGTATTTCAGTGAAGTGTTGATTTCACGCATCAATTTCTTGCTTAAAAGGTTGAAATAGAGATTAGATGCATGCATAAGAGTGTTAGGTTAAAGTATCGTGAAGATTGCAGGCTGTATTAAACAATTTCATGATCAATCGGTGCAAACTGTAGGTTTTCTTCCTTAACAAGTTTTTGCAAAGAGCGAACAGTGGAGATTGAGGCTGAAGATTGAGATCTTAAGGACTTGAAGTATCTCGCACCAAGAGATGTGATGAAGTTAACAGATTCGCAGAGATCTGAGGGCCGCATCAAAAAGAAGGAGATCAACAGTTATGAAGAAGGCCGCAAGGATCGTACGTTTGAGAAAGTTGTGGGGAAATATTTGCAGAGGAGATGTTGCAAGGGAGTAACTTTTAAAAGTTGGCATCCCGTATACCGCATGTAGAAACTTTGTTGTGGAATAGAGTTGGAGAAACGCAATTGCGGAGAGTAATTTGGGAAACCAAGATCCTGCATCCCACATCTCACCTGTGGAAGGGGATCTGCAGAGGTAAAGTTGCGGGAGGGAAATTTTAGAGCATAATTTAGCCATTGGGATAATTTTGGCAGTGCTTCCAAGTGTAGGAGCCATTAGAACCTGGAAGTGTTGTTTGGGGTCGGTTGAGATCTACCCAGCTGCACCAATTTTGGTATCAGAATGAGGAAGTCAAGATTTCCTGTTGAGGGATTCCATGACTGAGGATGTTGGTAGAATTCTGAAGGATTAAGGAGAAGTGTGTGAAAGAGAGAATTATAGCCATAGGACCCTAAAGAGAGCAAAGGAACAGTGCTCAGGAGGTTCTACATAGAGGACCAACATTACCGATACACCAAGGGCCGAGAAGAGGCTTTGTGAGGTAAGTTGTAACAATGTGAAGGATAACTATTATTGCAGAGGCTTAGAGTGAGAAGATGGTTGCACGCATTGGAAGAGTGAGATGTTGTGTTAGAGGTCAACCAAGAGGGAACGCGGAAGTTCTAGAAGAAATGAAGGAGTTAAGGGCACATCTGGAAGCCATGGAAATGGATAGATGAAGAGACCCAGAAGCAGGGGATATAAGTGAACCTGAGGATGAAGAGCAAAGAGAAGAAGCTTCACCTATGCAGGAAACACCAAAGTTAAGATGTTTCTGATATATTCTGGGTGTGACTTCAAGGTCGAGACCATAGTTTCCTACATATGATGGGATTCTCGTTGCAGATCATCTCATTGAATGGATCAACGAGATGGATAAGTACTTTGAGTACCATGAGATAGAAGAAGATAGAGAGTCAGACTGGCTGTGACGAGGTTGAAAGAACATGTGTCCTTATGGTGGGATAGTGTCCAAGCAGAAAGGTGGAGGAAGAATAAACCCTTGATTAAAATTTGTGATAGAATGATACCAAAGATGAGGGATAAGTTCTTGCCCAAGGATTACCAGTTAATTCTATATAGACAAGTACAGAACCTTAGGCAGAGATTATTAATAGTGAGAGAATACACTAAGGAGTTCTACAAAGTAAACCTAAGGGCTCGACATGTGGAAGAGTCAACAGAAAAGGTTGCTAGATATGTGAATAGTATAAGGATGGATATCCAAGAAGAGATCAGCATGATTTCTCCTAGAACAATGGAGGAGGCATATCAGTGTAGTGTGCGCCTTAAGGGCAGAAGAGAAGATAACAAGGAAGAAGAGATTTAATAGAGGTCACGGTTCAGCCAAAGGAAGAGGGAAAATGACTGGAAGAGGAATATTTGGACCACAGAGTGGAGAGTCCAGTAACTCTAGCCAGCAAGGGCATCATGGTAGAGGAGGTGATTCTAGTAGAAGAGGTCCTTACCAAGGAGGTAGAGGTAGAGGACAAGGTAGAAAAGTTGTCATTATATGCTACAAATTGAACCAGTTAAGCCATAAGTCATTTGAGTTTATAGGGAAGGAAGACATAGGGCAGAGAGGAGCCTATGTAGCGCAAAATGAGAAACAACAAGAATAGTCAATGGTAGAAGAATTCTTGCTAGAAATAGGAGTCTTTGATGATGAAAAAGGTCTTGTTGAAATCTGAGTAGGAGCAAGCGGAGCCTGCTCAAAGGAATTTATTTTTCAAAACAACATGTAAAGTCTAAGGGAAGTGGTGTAAGATGGTGATTGAAAGTGGGAGTACTAACGATCTTGTTTCCATAGAGATGGTGGAAACGTTGAGGCAAAATAAGACCAAACATCCAATTCCATACAAAGTATCTTGATTACATAAAGGACATCAAAACTTGGTGAGTGAACAGTGTGAAGTTGACTTTCAGATAGGTCCATATAAGGACTAGATTTTGTGTGATGTTATGCCAATGTGCATTTTTCATATACTGTTAGGTAGGCCATGGCAATTTGACAAGAAAGTAACTCATGATGGTAGGAGTGACTATCATAGTTCCGAGAAGAATGGGATAACCCATGTACTTCACCCTATACAAGTATTAAGTATAGTAGGACAGTCAGAACCTAAGGTTTTGATGTTGTTAGGAAAAGAGTATTTGCAGCAGGTTGAGGAAGCAAATTTGAACTATGTTGTGGTGTGCAAACCAAGAGTGGTGATAGTGAAAACTAATGTGACATATCTACCTGAGGAGATTAAGGAGATGCTAAATGAGTACAAAGACATTGTGGTGGATGATTTACCCAATGAAATACAACCAAGGAGGAATATAAGTCATCATATTGATTTTATTCCAGGAGCCAGTTTACCATACAAGGTAGCATATAGGTTGACACCTCAAGAGAATGAAGAATTGAGGAAGCAGGTCCAAGGATTCTTGGACAAAGGATTCATTCAGAAGATTTTGAGTCCATGTTCAGTACCAATAGTACTGACACCCAAGAAGGATGGTGAGTGGAGGATGTGTATTGACTCTAGAGTGATTAACAAGATCACCATTAGATATAGGTTTCCATTACCAAGGATGGATGACATGATGGATTGCATAAGTGGGGAAACATGCTTTTCAAAGTTGTATTTGAAGAGTGGATATCATCAGATAAGGATCATAGAAGGAGATGAGTGGAAGACATCATTCAATAAAAATGATGGGTTGTATGAGTGGTTGGTCATGCCATTTGGATTGTCCAATGCACCAACTACCTTTATGAGGTTGATGAGTGAAGTATTGAAATATTTCATAGGTAATTTTGTGATAGTTTACCTTGATGACATTTTGGTTTTCAGCCAAATAGAAGAAGAAAATCTGAAGCATTTGAGTTATATTTTGGAGAGACTGCAATAGGAAACGTTGCTGATGAATGTGAAGAAATGTACCTTCATGAAGACAAAGCTAGTATATTTGGTTTTTGTTATCTCGAGAGATGGGTTGAAGATGGATCCAAAAAAGGTGCAAGCAATTATTAACTGGACTTAACCTAGGAACATATTTGAGGTAAGTAGCTTTCATGGATTGGCAAGCTTCTATAGGAAATTTAAAAAGAATTTCAGTGGAATTTGTGCATCTATTATTGATACAATTAACAAGGATAGACAACCATTATAGTGGACAGTAGAGGCTGAAAGGAGATTTTAGTTCTTAAAGAAGAAGATCACTGAGCAACCAGTATTGAAGTTACTAGACTTCAGCCACCCTTTCCAAGTGAAGTGTGATGTTAGTGGAGTAGCAATCAGAATTGAGCTTAGTCAGGAGGACAATCCTATAGCATATTTCTGTGAGAAGCTAAATGATGCAAAGAATAAGTATTCATCTTACGACAAGGAGTTTTATGCTATTGTTCAAGCAATGAAGCATTAGAGGCATTACTTGATGCCCAAAGAGTTTGTGTTATATTCAGATAACCATGCATTACAGTACATAATGCAATAACCAAAATTGAACCTGAAACATGTCAAGTGGGTTGATTTCTTACAGAGCTTTACCTTTTTGTTGAAACACATAAGTGTACAGTCAAACAAAGTAGCTGATGCCTTAAGTAGAAGACTGTTGATCATGCAAGAAAATCAGATCCATGTTTTGGGGTTTGAGCATTTGAGAGATTTTTATGAAGCTAACATTGATTTCTAGGAGGCTTACCGGGCTTGTAAGAATCCAATAGAGGTGGACAGAGAGCCATGGATGGAGTATACACTACAATATGGTTTACTCTTCAAAAAAATTAAGCTGTGTATACCAAGGTGTTCTATGAGAGAGAACTTGATACAGGAGAAACATAATGGAGGTATGGTAGGTCACTTTGAAAATTAGAAAACCTTCAAACAATTGGGTCATTTCTATTTTTGGCCAAGAATGAGGTCTGAATTTGAGAAGTTTGTAAGTAGATGCAGAGTATGGTAGCATGCTAAGGGGAGAATCCAGAACACAGGCTTCTATACACCATTGCCTATTCCAACTAGGCCTTGGGATTCTGTGAGTATTGATTTCATTCTGGGTTTACCAAGAACTCAGAGGGGGCATGATTGTATCTTTGTTGTTGTTGATATATTTTCTAATATGGCTCACTTCATTCCATGTTACAAGACTAGTGAGGCTACACACATTGCTAACTTGTTCTTTGATGGAGTTGTGAAACTACATTGTTTACCTAGAAGCATTGTATCATATAGAGATGTGATGTTCATAGGGCATTTTTGGAGAACCTTGTGGAAGAAGTTGGGTACCAGATTGAATTTTAGTTCAGCATATCACCCATAGTCTGATGGATAGACCGAAGTAGTCAATAGGAGTCTAGGAAACATGTTGAGGAGTTTGATTGGGGAAAGTCCTAAGCAGTGGGACAGATTATTATCTCAAGCTGTGTTTGCATATAATGATTCACCAAACAGGAGTACAGGGATGAGTCCATTTCAAATTCTGTATGGAATGCATCCAAGAGAAGTGTATGAACTTCGTGACTTAGGTCAACTAGAGAAATGAAGTGCAGATGGAGAAGAGTTTGCAACAAGAATTAGCGAGTTGCAAGAGCAAGTGAAAGCAATATTGTAGCAGAGTGACACCAGTTAGAAGGCCCAAGCAGATTCTAGAAGGAGGGAAAAGAAATATGAAATAGGGGATTTGGTCTTAGCATATGTGAAGAGAGATAGATTTCCTAAAGGAGAGTATAACAAGGTGAAGATGAAGAAGATTGGACCCTGCATAATAATCAGGAAGTTTTCAATGAATGCTTACGAATTAGAGATGCCTATAGGAGTGGGTATTTATCCAATCATTAATGTAGCTGATCTTATCCTTATGTAGAAAGTGACACTGAAACATTTATGGTAGGTGAATATCCTACTAGAGACTTACAATGGGTAACACAGATGCCTATGACACAACCATTGGAAGTCAAGGCCATTCTCGACACTAGGGTGTCAAAGAGTACAAGGAAGAAGGACTATTTGGATTATTTGGTTAAGCAGAAGAAGAGACCAACAAAGGATTCTAATTGGATGAGTGTTGTAGAGTTGGAAGCCAAGGGTTTCACTGTACTGATCTTATGAATAGGGGTTCATAATTTTCTACCTTGCAAGTCTGATGCAGGAGCATCGTGGGATGCCAACAATGTGATGAATTGGTTACATGATGTGGAATATTTTGTAACCATTTTTTGTTGATTCATAATTTGAATAGCGGCGTGGAGAATCATTGTAGATAGCGACGTAGAGAGTGTTAGGTTAAAGTATCATGAATATTGCATGCTGGATTGATGAATTTCATGATCAATCAGTGCAACCTGCATGTTTTCTGCCTTAACAAGTTTTTGCTGAGAATGGATGGTGGAGATTGAGGTTGCAGATCAAGATCTAATGGACTTGAAGTATCCCACACCAAGATTTGTGAGGAAGTTAACAGATCCATAGAGATATGAGGGCCATATCAAAAAGAAGGAGATCGATGGTTGTGAAGAAGGCCACAAGGATCAGATGGCTGAGAAAGTTGTGGGGAAATATTTGTGGAGGGGAAGTTGTGGGGGAGCAACTTTGAAAATTTGGCATCCCGCATACAGAAACTCTGCTGCGGAATAGAGTTGCGGAAACGCAATTGGGGAGAGTAATTTGGGAAATCAAGATCTTGCATCCCGCATCCCGCCCGCGGAAGGGGATCCGTGGAGGTAAAGTTGCAGGAGGGCAGTTTTAGAGTAGAATTTAGACATAGGGCTATATTTGGAAGTCCTTCCAAGTGTAGGAGGCATTAGACCCTAGAAGTGTTGGTTGGGGTCAATTGAGCTCTACCCACCTACACCACATGAGCACCAACATGATTGAATTGTTTGAAGTCACATGCAAATCAATGCATAATACGGTAATATATAAAATTACCATTGATGGTGCCTCTCACATTATTGGTAGCACTAAACTATTGCAAAATTTGTTTTTTAGTGCAAGTTTTACTAGTGCATTTCAAATTGCCAAGGACACCTATACTTGTGTAATAGAGTTTTAATAATTTACTAGTTATGGAAGGAGAGTTCTTAATTAAAAAAAAAATACCGCATCCTCAACATGAGGATGCATTACTAATTATTCCATAATACATTTTCTATAGGACTCATAAATCCACCATATTTTAAAAACTCATCTCTAGATAATGTGTTTATAATATTTAAATAATTATAATTAGTGCAACATGTATTTTCAAGTGAACCACTCCTTCCTGGAGAATAGGGAAAACGCCTGGTGTCACATATATGTCATAACCTACATATGACTTGTAGTACTCTTGGAAATATCTGACACTTCTTCTTTATAAGGAGCTATTGATGCATTGGTTTGCGGTTCTCTTGTCATGGCTAAGGTCATAAGTTCTATTCCCCCACACACAGAATAAGGAAAGCGCATGGTGTCACATTTACACCATAGCCTACATATGGCTTGTAGTACTCTTGGAAATAACCAACACTTTTTCTTTGAGAGGAAGTGTTGGTGCATTGGTTTGTGGTACTCTTGTCATGAATGAGGTCATAATTTCCATCCCCCCACCCATATAATAGGGAAAACGCATGGTGTCACATATACGTTGTGGCCTACATATGGCTTGTAGTACTCGTGGAAATATATGCCACTTCTTCTTTAAGAAGAAGTGTTGGTGCATTGGTTTGTGGTACTCTTGTCATGATTGAGGTCGTAAGTTCCATTCCCTTTCCCGGAGAATAGGGAAAACACCTCGTTTCACATATATGTTGTAGCCTACAGATGGCTTGTAGTACTCTTGGAAAGATCTCACACTTCTTCTTTAGGAAGATGTGTCGGTGCATTGGTTTGTGGTACACTTGTCATGACAGAGGTCGCAAGTTCCATTCCCCCACCTAGAGAATAGGGAAAACAGCTAGTGTCACATATACGTCATAGCCTACAAATGGCTTGTAGTACTCTTGGAAATATCTGACACTTCTTGTTTAAGAGAAAGTGTTGGTGCATTGGTTTGTGGTACTCTTGTCATGAATAAGGCTGTAAGTTCCATTCCATTCTAAAAGTGTATCTTATTTGTATTATATTATTATACTGTTCTTTTGGAAATATATTGCATCATCAATGGTGCATCCTATAAATTTATAGGATGTGCCATAGTGTTCGGTTTGAGATGAATTAATTGAATGCATTGTATAGTTTTAAAAAAATTGAAAAAAACAAGAATTTATAATAAATGCCAATAATTTATCAACTAAAAATATAAATGATGAGTTAATAGGAAAATTACATTGTCTTTGGTAGGCCAAAGAAGGATGATTTACATTAATATAAAAAAAAAATTGCAGAAGCATTATACAACAATATGAAATTGAATAGAATCGAGCGACAAAGCACATGAATCAAGGAATTACTTTACACATTTACTTTAATTGTGGATATACTTAATTATTGAAAATGTTGTACATTCCTTTTTATTAAAATAATATATTGGATAACTATGGTTAATAAATACATTCAATTTTTTAATCAAAATAATATATTAAATAAATATTTTAACATTTTTATTAAAAAAAATTTAAATCATTTTAATTTGCTGAATCCATGTTTAGTATTTTTTATAACTTAAAAAAAACAATTATAACATTACAAACACATCCCTTAATACATAAAAACTCTACATCTAATTAGACTTGGAGTGTTTGTACCACTTATCTCTACAAAATATTCAACATGCTTCAAAAACATTTTAACACAAAAAAAATCCCACTTATTTATTAAATATAACCTAATCACTCATAAAAAAAACTCTTTAACACAATGAAAAACATATTGATATAACCAACACACTTACAACTCTTTCACATAGTTGTTAAGTATGTCCAAAATGGAAGGATAGTGGATTTTTAACTTAATGCCAATTCTCATCACAACCTTAATACAAACAAACCATACATAATACCATGTGTATTTAAAACGATTTATTCAATACAGAAGTTTAACATCAGCATCACCTTCGGCACTTATTTTGATAAACGACATAATATCCCATTGTTCGTCATATATCCAAGTTTCATACTTTTAATTGAGATGTAATTGTGTGTAACGAACCTCCAATGGGTCTAACAATTACAACTAATATGTATGCATATAAATAAATCTAGATTTAAAATGATAAGTTAAGAGCACCATTCTCTTTGTTTTTAAATAAAATTAAAAAATTAACAGATCCATAAATTTAAATATCAGATTCTGACATGTCTATAATTTAAATAGCATTCACTAAATTAAATCTACACAACATTATTTCAGTCTATAATTTAAATAGCATTCACTAAATTAAATCTACACAACATTCTTTCAATTTACAGTAATAAAACATAATTTGATAACATTAAAATTACAATAAGTCTAACTTGTTAATGTGATGAGAAATGCTAGTGCTACTGAAGGCTATTTTTGTTGTCAAAATCCTCACTGCAAGCTCCTGCGAACTCACCAAGATATTCTAGTGCTCCAAGACTTATTCACTGCAAAAATATTTGTTGAACACTCTGGACGAATTTCCAATCATAATGAACCCATCGGTTTCCTCCCTTCCATTCCCTGATGGGTACTCTCCTTCCTGGGGGACCCTCGAGCTTGACGGGGCTAACAATATGTGGCTAACAATGGAAATACAATGCCATGTTGGTATTGTGAGGCTCCCAAACCCACTCATGTTGTATTGAACCACACTCTTTCACTTTAGTCTCAGAGCCACCAAATCCATTCTAGCTCACTATGGAAGGACTGAAGAAGAATATCTCATGTTCTTCCTTTTCTTTCTATTTTATTAACCTTTCTGTTAAATACCATGCATCTCATGCATCACTTTCAGTTAACTCTTCAGTTTACTTACATACTTACCCACCCACTTTTTATCTATAATTAGTTCTCTGATTTTTTCTGATTAGTTAGGATTTTGCTTTAGTTCAAGTTCCTTAATTTACTCTTTTAACTGATCTCTTACGTTAGCTTAATTTCTTTTCATATATTCAGTATATTATTAATTTTTTAAATTTTAATTTTTAAATATTATTTATTTTTATTATTTTAATTTAGCTTACAAGAATTTTATTAAAATTCTTTCTAAACATTTTATTAATGTCCCGATTCAAATTTGATGTTGATTACCGTTGCATTCTTGTCGTGGTCAATATTATCAAAGTGGTATGCTTCTTGCATGCCCTTCTGATAATTCCCACAACCGGGGAGTTGGTTATCACAACTAAGCCAATGTTACCTCAGTTTTTGTACCCTATGAAGATCCATATGGTTCCTTGAGAATAAGGTTGAATCCTTATTGCGCGCCCCCTAGTATAATCTTCGTGAGTTATTGACTCATGGCGTACCATCACGACACATGCATCCGATGAACTGGAGTTTTCCTCACTTTATTCAAATCTCATCTTGTTGTCTCATTCGCTAGAATTATACGAATAATTTTTCATCCCCGCCACTTTATGTGGGTCAATTGACAATCACATCCCATCACGTATACATATAAAAACTTGTGCATCAAATCTCATAAATAATATTTCAACCATAACATAAACATCAAACGACCTCAACTGTTGAGTTTTCGTGACTCATCTAGATTCCATGCATGTCTGTGAATTAAACATATCACAATTTAAACATATTATAAACAAGACTGATATCACCTGCCATAGTCATCGACTCAGCTAGAGTCTTAGCATACTGATGCTTTCTTGCATTTCATGTACCTTCCTTTCGTGTCACACTCAACAGACCATCATAGTACATGCTACATAACTTTTGTCAATCATTTATTACTATAAAACATTTATACAACTTTAAATCCTTTCTCATAACTTCACATGAATTTTCATTCACAATTAAAATCACAATGCCACTGCATTCATAATTGACCAAATATCAACATCATTTTCATAAACATACTTTAGTCCTCATATAATCAATATGCTAGATAATTATTCTTGGGCCATATCTCATCAGTAATTCATTTCTTCACACATCTCCTAGTCATATGAAACCAGATTCCCTCAAAATTATGTCCATACAATGTTCTTAGATCCCAAATAAATAAATAGTCGGGTCATTTGTTATAGAATGCTCTCAAATAATAGTTATTCTAATCTCAAGAGTCAAGGTAAAAACAGGGTGTTACATACACCCACTTTAGGCAACTTCATCTTGAAGTTCTAGAATAAGTATGGATATTGTCTACATATTTCCAATGTTCCTCTTAGGTCAGAGTATTGAGGCTATTGATATTAGATCCTTATACATGAATCATTCCATGCTAGTTTACATAGAGACACTAACCATTATACCTTAGTATTGATTCGTCATTTCTATCTATACATATTGATTTCATTCAATTACTTGGCCTATCCCTAAGTGGGGCATTACATATTCCCCCTCTTTAGGAAATTTCATCTCGAAGTTAATTATTATCAATGTTAGTTTTTCTTTCTCTTCACATTCAATTCCTTAATATCCCATTCTAATATATTCTCATCAAATGATCATTCCCATAAGCACTAGATATGCTACATCATTGACTTTATGTTCCAAAAAATAAGGCTCCAATATATTTTCTTAAATAACAATTTCATATAATGTAAATCTAGTAATACCTTCAAGAATTTCCAATACTGACCTAGATTTTCAACACCTCTTATCTTCCATGAGGATCTGTGATATCCAAATTAACTACAAGGTATATTGTATGAACAATCAATCAACTTTTAGCACCTCCAAATTTAAGTAAGAATTCAAATCTAATTGGTTATCCTCTCTTCCAAGGAGAGAAGGTATACACTCCTCAATCAAATATATATTGTTAAGTTACAATTACGAATTTACAAATTAATAACATCTATTACATAGTCAACAATCAATGCCTAAGCTACTCAATCCTCTCCTAAGGATTAATCCAACCCATAGATATTAATAAATTTGACTTTCAATTTGATATGATTCCAACATGTCGGATTTTAGTGAATTAGAGGATGGTATTAAATTTAATTTTCTAGTCATATCTTTGGTATCGTATTCATAGGTCAAGGATCTCATCCTTTCCTTAACTTATATCATCATTCCCATTATAATATGACCCATTCGACTATCTTTCCAAGTCATGTCATGTGCGTCATTATAGCCTCATCGATTCTTGTTTTAAGGACTAGTCGTAAATTTCATTTAGGCTTCATCATGTTAAAAGGTCATAATTATTGAATTCCTCTTGTTGTGCAGGTCATCTCTGTTCCTAGTTTGGAAAACCATATTCAATTAGCCCCTTAAATGGGTTTCCTAAGTATTATTTACTCATTTTACATATCGTGTTTAAAGTTTTGAGTTTGCATCCTTCAATTTGGATTTTTTTTAGTTAACTTCATCGTCATGTCACAAAATATATGTCCTTATGTTTAGTTCTTTATGTCGGTCACATTGATATCTCATTTTTCAAATTTTGATTCCATTTGAACTTCTCAACAATTTGTCGAGTTCTCAGCATCTGTATGAATTTCACATCATGATGGATGAATTCACCAAGTTTGCTTCCTTAGTTAATTGGTCATTTGGGTTCGTCCATTAGTAATCTCATCACTACTATGCTCCAAATGTTATAAGCTATCTCCATGGTGCTTCCCTTATAAGTAAACACCAATGTCCTCCCTATATAAACTATGCTTTCGTTTAATATACGAAGGGTCGATATAATATTCCCATCTAAATTTCAGATCCTTTCCAATTTCTATAAGTATCAAATGCACAACCTTCTATATCCATAAGGCAGCCAATATAAAAATATATTGAATGGCATGCCTCCAACATTAATAACATACATAATTTATATTTCTTCTCCATATGGAAAAAGTTATAATTGCAACGTATTTTAGTATGTAATAAGTATCTAGTTTATCATTCTTTTCAAAAGAAATAAAATTACATTCTTATATTAATATAATAAGTATATAACTCATGTTTTTTTTATTTAAATAAAATACAAAATGTACTATTCCTTACAAGAATACAATATTCAAATTACAATCCCTTCCATTGAATAAAATATAGAATATTCAAATCATTTTTGAAGAAATAATGTATACTTCACAAATCTTTATTTATACACAGAATATCTATAAATTATTACAAATATATTGTTTTAATATATGATGTGCAATCTCTCAATGTACATAGTGATAAAAATAATTCACCTAATACACATATATAATAATTCTACTCTGAATAAAATATGTGACACAATTTTTTGTTTTGTGTTTTCATTAATGTGTGTGCATGTCTTAGATCCAAACACCTGTATGTGTCCAACACAAGGCTTTCTCTCACTCGATTCATTTTTCATAGTTTTATATTTTAAATGGAAAAGGAAAGACGCCTATTAAATACATATTTTTTTTCGTTGCAATTACCTCTACCCACTGCTAATATTTATACCAACCATATTTGCTATTAGTATTATTAAGGGAGACCCTTTCAACCTTTTACAATATATTAACAAAATTTCTTGTATCATTCACCATGTTAATGCAAACAATATGGAAATGTTAATGCCCCATACAACACTAACAAATCCCTTCCACTATTCACAACATACATGCCACAAATATAATATACTAACATCATACCACCTAGTATAATGACAAATATCTTTTTCATTTGAAAACATTTATGTCAACAATATAATACATTAAAAGCTTCATTCCACCTACTATAACTACCAATTTTCTTTTTCAGATTTTGTATGATAAAATTTTCATGGTACCTAACCTAACAATAAATTTCTTTTACATATCACAACCTTCTTGTAAAAGAATTTATAAACCAATCATAAATATATATCAATTGAATAACTTGAGTATATAGGTTTTCTTGGGGTAACATATTGTATATAATCGTTCTCGAATCTTAGGCCTGACACTTATACACAATCTTTACAAGGAATACATCCATCCTACCTACCTATATATATATTATTAAAATATCCATTTATCCAATATTATACATGCATCATTTTTAATGAGTACTCTATTCATTAGAAGAACACCTTGTATCCATACATAATATAAACAATCTCAATGTGTACAATTATTAAATGCACAATCCATCCAAAGCAATCCTTTTTTTCCAGTTGTCTACGAGCAAAACTGATGATAACTATGATGCGCATGATTTGGTATCAATCTGTTGCCAATCATAAAGTTGAAATAGGGAAGAGGGGTACTCAAGGGTTACCAAATTTGTGGTCTCCACATACCTAGAACACCAATATTTCAACTTCACATCCAAGAATCGTGGTCTCATGGAATCGATTTGTATTCTCCCTAAAATTCATAAATAAATAAAAAAAATTCTTAGTCTAATAAAGTACTGAACTTCAAGGACATCCCTAAATCTCTGCAGAATAAAAATTGATTGTATACTAAACCTAAGTGTCGTAAGTTGTTTTTCCTTTATGTGTTTTCTTGTCTGATGATGATGTGTTTACATGATGTTGTTCTATCAATTGGACTTGTTTGTATGGTTACTCTTCATGTCTACTAGTTGTAGACATTTGTTGACACTTAAATTATGTTATATTTTACTTTTATTTTATATGTCTTTAAAATCATTTATGGTTTTGTTCATAAGAGGCCGAGTTGCCTTTGTATGTCAAGGCATGGAGTGGCAGGGTTTTATCCTTTGAGGGACCGCTCGGAAAGGTAAGGATTGTCGAGCACCCGATATGCAAGTAGATTACTACCAACATACAAAGTGTACAATATTTATTGTCAACCCAGGAAAGTCTTGTATTTCAAAGGATAAAATGCACAGTATATGCTTAAACACAAAGTCACTGCAATTGAACATTTCTATCCTCTATCAACTATCTTCATCCCAAGAATCTATGTAATCCCATGATCTTCTAAGCACTACAATATTAATTACTTTCTACTATGCATGAAGGAAAGACACAAAGGATTCAAATTACAATTGCAAATGAAAGGAAATCCTGTTCACATCCCTGAATAGTTAATTCACCTATTCAATCTGATTACTCTAAAGAACACAAGCATAAATTGAATATTGATCTAGGAATTCGATTGCAAAAGATTGAGTTCGGCTACGCTCAGAAATTGAAATGTAGGAATAAAATTCAACAATCATAATAGTAAAGACAAATTGCAAAGATTCATGGAGCGACAACTAAACCTCTGGATGAACAAGGCTGTGTACAACTACCATACAAAGTGCATAAAAGATAGTCACCTACTCAATCGACTGTCACTCTGTACCACTTACAGATCTCAAGAAAATGTAATCCCAATTATACTGTAAATCCACACTTAATACAGTTGTGTACAAAGGGAATAGAATCAAGCAGACATCACACAACAATGAATTAAAAAGTCCTAAGTTAACTCAGCAATCTTTGTGGAAGGCGGGCCCAACCTTCACACAGAGATGCTGGCTGAACAATGTAAAGCTTCTTAAATCAGAGGTAACTCGTTTATATTAAAGAAATAATGATTACACAAATTGCTTCCACTACTAGTACAATGAATGAATTATCCGTTCCGCAACCCCCTGGGTCAAAACAGCTCCCCCTATTTATATCATGTGGATCGTAACATCTGATCCTATTCTAGCGCAGCCATGAAGATCTCTGATCTTCAGGTGCCATAAATAACACTAACTATTACAAACATGGCATGGTAAATACATAGAAAATACGGGAAAGCTATTAATCGGTCCAGAGGAAGCACTCTTTTCTGATTACAACTAGATCTGAGCAGCAATGTACTAAAGATCTCCAATTGTAGCACATTTTGTTACAGCTGCCTTGTCACAGCTCTGTCTAGGATGTCGCAATTGAACCACGTGCCTTAATTGATGATAGGAGGGCTGAGGATCATCTTGAGCGGCGAATATCCCTCCTTTCGAGACTTGTTCAGCCCCATCTTCCTGCAGTCCACTTATCTCAAACTACATTCATAAATCATAACATGTTATCACATTTGAGAGATACACAGCTTTAATTATCACAATCATAAGCATTAATAAGATAAAGCAATGACCGATCATACCTTGGCAGTTTGGGGAGTAAAGTTGGGACAACAGGTCTGATTAGCATGCTGAATGGTGTAGGACAAGGGAAGAAAAGGTGATTGAGGATGGTTAAAAGGGGCCAATTATGGGCTCAACATCTCCCCCCGACTATCCTGTTGCATGTCCTCATGCAAAAACCTGCATCATTCGGAATCTGAATTGTGTACTGAGCTCTGCTCGTGGAGGGAGGAAAAATTGTAAGGAAACTCAGGCACCTCATCCTTTTCTAAGAATCCCCTGCGAGCAACCCAATACTTCCAGCATCGCTTCTCTTCTACCCTAGTTAAAGAGAAGTCCATATTATACGGTTTTGCTGGCCACCAAATGAGGGGGAATTTGAACTTCAAACCCAACCAATTAACCCCACATTCCCTGATACTTCCCACATAGCCCTTGACCCTGGAAAGTGCCTGCTTGAAATTCTTGGAACAGTAGGGGTCTCGGCTTCTGAGTGCAGGGGACGTAGCCTACCATCTGTGCTTACTCCCTTCCAATGCTACCTACTGGTGTCTGGAAATGTAGTTGGTGCAAGTGGAGATCACTTCTTCCTGAAGTCTCATTATATGCTGCGCCTGGGGAGGACTTGAAAGTAAATTTCTATACTGAGCCAAAAGAATACCAGGATTTTGGGGTTCACCTCGAATCCACAGGTTAGTGTGAGCTTTATTATGAGAAAAGGTTTGAAAATACCTTTCCCACTGAGTGTGATTGCTCACAAAAGAGGCAAAAGCTCTCAGCTGGACATCCCCTGCAAATGGGACAGGATTTGAGTGGCTGTCGAGAGGGCAAGCCATCTCATGCAAGTATAGTTCACACAGCAAATTTTGATCCTCAAAATTGCTTCCAAAGAATGTCTCTAAGAAATTTGCTAAGGTTGTTATTTCAAACGACCTCCCTTCCTTCACAACCTTCAATTTAAACCAGACAAATTTTTCAAACAGGAATACTGGATAAGAGGAAGAAGGCTTCCTGGTGCCCAGGAGTTCTTGAGAGAGAGCATGCATCTGCTCTTTCTCCTACTGCATGGATTGGAAAATTTTCAACTCTCTCAACTTGCTCTGTAGCTCTTCTTCCTGAACTCCGTGGGCCATACATTCTTCTGCCCAATTCTCTTCCAATACTCTGATAATTTTTCTATGCTCACTAAGAGAAATCATGCCTCTCTAGTGTTCCTCCACCTGGCTTTTCCATTTGGTCACCTCCAGCCTCAGAGTTGAGACTTCTGTTGTGAGGTTCAAGATTTCCTTTTTATGATGCTTCTCTTGGTCCGAGTCCAAATCAATGAAATTTCTAAGGGGTAGAAGCACTGGTTCTTGTGGGATAGTGTCTTCCGTTTGGGCATCCTGCACATCTAAGTTTACTATGGGAGTTGTTGGTTCTTGTGTGACAGCAACTTCCTTAAGAATATCTTAAACAGCTACATCCATTGCTTCTAGAGACACTAGTTCTTATGTGACAGTGTCTTATTCTTGGGTACCCTGCATTTATGAAATTGGTTCAAGAGTTGCTGGTTCTTGTGTGAAAGCAACTTCCCCTGGATTCTCCTCAACAACCACATCTGTTACTTCTACAGACACTGGTTCTTATGTGACAGTGTCTTCTTTTTGGCCACCCTGCACGGCTGAGGCTAAATTGAGAGCTACTGGTTCTTGTGTGACAGCCACTCCTCCTGGACTTTCTTCAACAGCCACGTCCCTCATTCCAAGAGACACTGGTTCTTGTGTAACAGTGTCTTCTTTGTCCTTCTGCTGCTAAGATTGGATGTCTTCCTCAGTGTCCAGCTACTCCTCAAGGATTTCGGTGTCACCTGAGGATTGTGTCTGTACCTACTCATCCTCACTCCAATGTATATGGGGAATGATATCTATTCCAGGGTTATCTTCTAGTTGCAATTCAGGAGTCCTTGCTGCAACCTCCAAGGATGTTGGTTCTTGTGTAACAACATCCTGGCTTACTTTTTCATCCTCCTGTTGTTGCAATTATTCTCCTATAATTTCTGTATCATGGGAACATTCTGGGGTTATAGTGCAGAGTTATTTATTAATATCCAGAGTGTCCTCCATCCCAGGTTCTTCTCCCATTTGCTCGACCAATTGGACAAGTGCACTCAGGGATGCTAGTTCTTGTGTTACAACACCCTATTCAAGTTCATCAATGTCTTTCCTTTGTGGCTCAGCTTCTATAATCTCTGTGTCATGGGAGCATTCTAGGGTTATAGTGCAATATTCATCCCCATCATCATACATGATTTCATGCTTGAGCTCCTTTGTCACAAAATTGGTGGCGACTTCAGCAAGGATGGTTAAAGATGCTGGTTCTTGTGTGACAACATCTTATTTTTCTGTAGCTTCCTCTATTGTAGGCGCAGATTGTTGTGCTGTATAGGTACAAATTATAATCTTGTGGCCTGCCTCCTTAAAGAATTCCCCATAGGTGGGACATATCACTTGCTCATCTTCCTTACTAGGCTCGATAGAGTTCGATCCCTCCAGTTGGTCTGCAGCCTCCACCAATGTGTACATTTTCCTTTCACCTTGTTTCCTACAGGTTTCTTTCCAAGTTTCCAATTCCCTTCTAAGTATTTGGAATTCCTCTTTTAATAGTGTATTCTCAGGTAAAATTCCTTCAATTCGGGGTTCTTCCTCAACTGGCCTTTGTGGGGCATCCATTGGCCTCGGTACAAGGATAGGGAACTCAATCTGTGCCTCTAGGGTTTCCCATATTTTTCTTGCTACCTCTACTACTGCAACTGATCTAGTTCTTTTCCTTCTTATTGGTGACGTTATTTTAAGTTAATCAATTGATCTCTTTCTTTTCCTTTGTGGTGTTTTCTTTTGTGGAGCTGGGATGTCGGGATTCACAGCTGAGGTCGAAGGGATATCCCATGTTCTAGCGTTTTCTTGCTCCTCAGGCTGTTCTTCCTCAATTAAAGTTCCTCCCCACTCAAGTGAGGATTCAATGGTTACCAGCTCGATATTTTCTTCTATTGCCATGGCTCTGTCACCTTCAGGTTCAATTGTCGCAGCATCTAGTGCTCCTCCAATTTCACCTTCTGCTGTCAGAGCTGCCCCGTTATCTAGGTTTTCCACAAGGTTTTTATCTACACCCTCCCTCAATTGCTCTGTTTGTGCCCCCAGTTGCTCTTATTCTGATCCAGTTTCATCCCCCCCCCCCCCAACTACATTGGAGGGACTCTGGTCCTCTTGCTGTGGTTCGTGTCCCCCCTGATGTGGATGAGCCTATTCCTGTTCTATTGGGACACCCGGCAAGGGAGCAGGTTCCTGAGCTCGAGCTGTGAATTGCTCCCAGGTTATATTATACTGAGCAAGGGTTCTTAAAATTATTAATTTGATAATACCATGGTGGGTCAAGGAGGCGAATGGATGCTTAGCGGCTTGGACGAATCCCGCCATATGATGCAGGTCACAAAGCAGATAATATGGAATGTTCAATAAAGTCCTATGGTGGAGATGAGAAAGTAAAGGCAATTCAAAATTATAAACAGTTTGGTACCTACCTTCACAAGTGATGTATTTCTTGAAGAAGATAGCAACCTGGTCCCATGGCCGTGGCAATGAGTGCAGTGCGACCCCTCTTCTTAATGATTGAACTTGCTCCCCCTCTATTAGAAATGCTTTCAATGCTATCGTCATGGGGACTCGTCATCCAAACCATGCCCTTCCCACCTGTGGGATGGCAGTAACCTCAGATAAAATGGCCTCGAAGACTTCTATGCGCAGCTCCCACACCTCATAGTAAGTTTCTGTGAGGTTTAAAGCAAATTGCAAGGCTGCTTCACGATTGAATCCGTCTAGTCGTTCAAAAAATTCGATCTAGCCGGCAGCCTGAAAGATGGCAAAAACCGCAGGATTTTTCCTGAGCTCCTGTGTATTCGAAGGTTCATGATGAGCTAGAATCCCAATGGTCCTGGCTTCAGACTGAGGCTACTATTCCATGGATTACAGAGTCTGATAATGGAGGTTACAGCACAAATGATGCAAGAATAGCTGGGAGGAGATGTTAGAGACTGTGTAAATTTGGAAAGTTCAGCACACCAAAACATTCGAAATTTCATTCCAAATTGGGGAAGGTGACGGTTAGTCGTTTTTATGTCGCACAGGGGGGGGGGGAGAGTTAATTAGGCCATAATGATGATACGAATAAAGGTACGATCGATATCGTTAAATCTTTTCAATACTTAATCACGTGATAAATCAAAGCCATACCTTTTGAGACTGCGCGCAGCGTGCTGGATATCCTTCGAAAAATGGTGGAACGTGTCGAAAAATCGCTGACATCACAGAAGCCAAATTCGAGCGCAGTCATTAATTTAATCATTATGACTAGGATAATGCAATAATTACTTCCGCCAGTGAAACACAAAGCATCGTGTCTGCGGGGTCAGAATTGTGAACAAGGCTATCACCGTATGGCCCAGTTCGCCGACACGAGGAGGAGGAATCAGAGCCATATTTAGCAGGTTGAACAGGGTAGGAAGCAAGTTTCTGTTAACATAGGAGTTACCGCTACAAGTTTTGAAATAAAAATGCATCCTTTAATTCTAGAGACATCCACCAAATAGAGCGGAATTGCAGTTGCCAGAAATAATATCGCGACCAACGAAAAAGAAGTTGCAGCCGCCAGGAAATGGTTCACGGCTGCCGAGAAAAAGAGTTACGGCTGCCAGGAAATATGTCGCAGCCTCCAGGAAATGGTTCATGACTGCCGGGAAAAAAGGTTTTATGGTCATCGGGGAAAAAAGTCACGGCTGCCAGGGAAAAAGCTTTACGGCCGCCGAGAAAGAAGTCGTAGCCACTGGGAAAGATGTCGCAGCCACCGGGAAATTGTTCACGGCTGCCGGGAAAAAGGTTTTACGGTCATCGGGGAAAAAAAATCACGGCTGCGAGGGAAAAATCTTTACAGCCACCGGTAAAGATGTTGTAGCCGCCGGGAAAGATGTCGTAGCCACCGAGAAATGGTTCATGGCTGCCGGGAAAAAGGTTTTATGGTCACCGGGGAAAAAAAATCACGGCTGCTAGGGAAAAAGATTTATGATCGCCGGGAAAGATGTCGCAGCCGCCGGGAAAGATGTCGCAGCCGCTGGGAAATGGTTCATGGCTGACAGGAAATTTATTTTAAGGAAAAGGAAATGCGGCATGGGAAGGCATAGGAAAACGACTCCCGTTCGACAGGCCCACTCTGGTCATTCCCCTGGTGCTTCCCTGCAAATTTTGAAAAACAACAGCAAATGAGAAGATCAAATGCAAAAGGGAAAAAAAACAATATATAATGAAGTGGGAAAAAAAACCATTATTTATGTACAGTAATTCAAACGTGATTTACATTTTAAGGATTGGAAAAGGCAGAGAGAAGTTCCTGCCCTAGTACCAGCTGATAATGTGGATCGATGACAATTTGTGAAATAAATGCATCTTTCGAAATAGGCTTATGGTACAGTCGCAGTCTGTGGCCATTAGCAAATAATGGTATGTGGTTTTCATCAATGGTCACCAGGCGGATAGTGCCGTTGTCAAATACCCTCTCGACCAAGTATGGACCTAGACACCTTGTACGTAATTTACCTTTAAAATTCCTTCTAAACCTAGAGTCGTATAGTAACGCCTAGTCTCCCTCACAGAAGATTTTCTTTTTAATAAATCGGTCATGCCAATTGGATCTCTATTGCTGAATCAACACAGTCTAGTCCACTGTAGCTAACTGCTTCTCATCCAATTCGTTTAGTTGATTCAATCTTCTCTTCTGGGCTTCTGTTACATCCAGATTCATTTCGGTGGCTATCTTCAGGGTTTTGATTTCAAACTCAATTGGAAAGATGGCACTCTTTCCATACACTAAATTGTAAGGAGAGAAACCTGTGTTGTTGCGCCAAGTCATGCGATATGCCCACAATGCTTCTGGAATCCTGTCAGCCAAATCCTTTCGATGGCTCTTAACTGTTTTGGTAAGGATGGCTTCAATAAATTTATTAGTACTCTCCACCTGACCATTGGCTTGGGGGTGGTAAGGTGAAGCCACCCTATGCTACACATGATACTTCCGGAGGAGGGATTCAAATTGATGTGACATGAATTGAGGTCCCCCATTGGTAGCTACTTCCTTCAGTACCCCAAAGCGGGTAAATATTTCACTATACATAAAATCAATCACCGCCTGGTTGTTAGCCTTAGCCAAAGCTACAGCCTCTACCCACTTGGTCATATAATCAGTACAAACCAGAATGTAAGATTTTTGTCTGGAAAGAGGGATGATAGGGCCAACAAAATCCAGTGCCCATCTATCAAATGGTTCGACTACTACTTGAGGTTGTAGAGGCATCTTATCTATTTTATTGGGTTGGCCCATCCTTTGGCAGCTGTCACAGGACTAAACATACGTTTTAGCATCCCTGAAAAGAGTCGACCAATAGTAGCCCATCCGCAGCACTTTGTGCCATGTTCTTTTGTCTACAAAGTGTCCCCAACAAGGTCCATCATGACAGGCTTTTAGTATATGAAAGATTTCATCTTCCCTTACACATATCCTAATCTCAAGATCAGGTCCTGTGTAGAAGAGATGACCGTTCAACCAACAATACCTGGCACTTTGCTGGATGATTTTTCTCTTTTCTCATTTAGACATATGTGGCGGGAGCTTTCCTGCAACCAAATAGTTAGCGACGTCTGCATACTAGGGGGAATGAGCTGAAAGTGTGAATAGATGTTCATCTAGAAAAGATTCCTCAACAGGCAAACTATCATCACTGTTAGTGAAACGAGATAAAAAATCAGCAACGACATTTTATTTCCCAGGTTTATCTATAATGCTAATATCAAATTCCTGCAATAACAAGAGCCACCTAGTCACTCTAGCATTGGTGACAGGTTTGTTCATTAAATATTTAATGGCAGAGTGGTCAGTGTGCACAAATGTAGGATACCCAGTAATGTAATGTCGAAATTTATTAATGGAGTAAACAATAGCTAGGAGTTCTTTCTCAGTGACAGTATAATTAAGTTCAGCAAGGGATAAGTTTTTACTAACATAATAGATGGCATAAGGTACTTGACCATCCTGCTGTCCTAAAACTGCTCCAATGGCAATATCAGAGGCATCTGAAGAAATATGGAAGGGTAGGGTCCAATTAGGCCCCCTTAGGATAGGAGCTGTGGACAGCTTCTCCTTAAGCTTATCAAATGTCGTCTGGCATGCTTCACTCCACACAAACAGTGCATCCTTCATTAACAGAGAGAACAAAGGAGAAGCAAGTTTGGAGAATTTTTCTATAAACCGTCGGTAATATCCAGCGTGTCCCAGAAAACTTCGCACCTCTTTCTGAGTTGAAGGGGTAGGTATATTTTTTATCACCTTGATTTTTGAGGGGTCCACCTAAATGCCATTGACAGAGATGAAATGCCCCAATACCACCCCCTCACTCATCATCATGTGGCACTTTTCAGTGCTTAGTGAGAGCTGGGTCTGTTCACAGCAAATTAAAACCTTCTTTAAATTTTCTAGTGCTTCCTCAAAATCCTTGCCATAAGGAGTAAAATCATCCATAAAGATTTCCATTCTATCATTAACTAACTCAGATAATATGTCAATTACAGCTCTTTGAAATGTTGCTGGTGCATTACATAAACCAAAGGGAAGCACTCTATAGGAAAACGTTCCCCAGGGACAAGTGAAAGTGGTCTTATCCTGGTCCTCAAGAGCAATATGAACTTGGTTGTACCCGCTGAACCCATCTAGGAAGGAGAAGAACTTATTCCCTAATAGGGTATCGAGTAATTGGTCAATAAAGGGAAAAGGGAAATGGTCCTTTTGTGTGGCTTTGTTCAACTCCCTATAATCGACATAGAACCTCCATTTACCATTTTTCTTGGGCACAATTACGAGTGGGGAAACCCACTCGCTATCTGAAATAGGATATATAAATCCTGCTTCCAAGAGTTTATGGATTTCTTCCTTCACTATATCCCTCACATTAGGGTTCATTCGTCGTTGAGGTTGACACATAGGCCAGGAGTCACTTTTAATATAAATATGATGGGTGCACATATTAGAGGGAATACCCCTCATGTCTGTATACTCCTAGGAGCACACCCCCTTGTGTTCCTTCAATAGACTGATCAGGCGCTTCTGTTCCTCTAAGGAGAGACTAGGATTGATGTTCAAGGTTTTTCCAGACTCTACCTCAATAGGAATACTTTTTTAATTTTTCAAAACTGGGATTATGTTTGTGTCACCAACTAGTGCTTCTTCCGTAAGATTTTCTTGTTCTTCCCTGCCCAGGGTAATGTTCAAGATTTGATAAACCTCTTTATCAACTAAAGTGGGTTCACTAATAAAATTACTAATAGCATTGTCTTCCGTTTCGTTTTTAAAAGTTAAGGCCTTCCCTATAGTTAGTAGTGGTTGAACATCCTCCTCTTCCTCCTGCTCCATCGAAAGGGAAGTTTCAGCCTCTAGACTTGGCCGAGCTGGAGGATAAAGGGTGAGGCTTTTAGTCTCAATGCCATCAGATATAGTCATGGACCCCGATCGACAACTGATGCAAGCATTAGCTGTGGCAAACCAAGGCCTCCCCAGGATCAATGGGTGTCCTCCCAGCTGTGATTTTGGTTGTAACACCAAAAAGTCAGCAGGGTACTCCCATGAATCCACTGAGATGACAAGGTCGTCCCAAATTCCTTCAGGTGTAATGGTGGATCTGTCCGCCAATTCCAAAATGGTCGGGGTCGGTCTAAGATTAGTGAGCCCAAGCTTCTTTACAGTCTCAATTATTATGACATTGATCGCTGCTCCTAAATCTACTAGCACGTTGGGTATCTGTGTATGTCCTACCTGTACAGTGACAGTAGGATTGCTAGGGTCATCATACTTAGTCACTGGGGTCTTTCCTGTTATCAAGGAAGATAAATTCCCTATGACGTGAATAGTGGGAGGATCTCTGGGTTTCCTTCCTGGTTTCTTGGTGCACAGGTCCCGAACGGTTCTAGCATAAATAGGTACATCTTGAAGAGCTTGAAGAAGGGGGATTTTGACATAAAGATTCCTTAACTTTCCTAGGAGGTTAAACTGAGGTTGCCCTCTTGCCCTTGGTAGCATTATTATCTCGAGGTACGGTGGTTTCCTTATCAGCTGGGTAGGCTGCGTATTTCCAGATTTATCATTTGGTGTTTCAGCCGTCCCATCTAAGGGATGCTCAACATCTTCAATAATAGGAACTGTATCGGACGGATGCTGTGAACTCACTCCTTCTTTATGCACAGAAGGTGGAGCATCTTCTGTAATTATGGGTTCTACTATTTTCCCTGATCGTAAATGAATATCACTGCAAGGTATAGGAAAAAAAGAGTAGGTTAGCATGTTAACAGTCTCCAATCGATGGACTGTTTTATTATTTGGGTTAGGATTAGGTTGGGCAGGCAGCTGAGGTCATATTAGTACATTGGGGAAAGAATTATTCTGTAGCTGCAGCTACGACTGATGAGGTGGGTATTGAGGAGAATATGTTGACTGTTGTGTTGGAGGTGGTTGAGGAAACTGGTTCCCGTGATGGAAGTTCCTCCATCCAAGAGACCAAGTTGTAGGTTGGTGTGGTGGTTGTGTCCAGGGACTCCATGAGTTATAATTTTGTATTGCAGGTTGGGAAGGATTCCACTGAGCATGATTTAAAGGGAATTGTGTATTCACATTTTTCATATTATTCTAGTTTCTCATATTATTCAAAAATGGAAACAAGTCTAGAGGCATACCTTGATTTCGAGGCTGCCAAGGTTTCTTCTATGTAATCAAATACGATGATTCCACCTCTGGAGTTGATGCCTGTAGAATAGCCTTTACTTGGGGAAGTGAGGGACATTCTTTCATGCCGTGGTTCAGCTCTCACAGCTGACACACTTCTACTTTATCAAGTGAGCATTATCTCAACGGATTATTTTTTCTACATCGGGGGCAGAACACACCTAGTGTGAGATCCTCCACTGCCTATTTTTGTTTTGCCTTCAGGACATCCATCTCCGAGGAGATGGAGCTCATCATCTCTGTTTTAAAATTTTCAAGGGGATTTCCTATCTCTGCATGGGTAGCTCCTCCATTGGATGACTTCTGAGTTATGTTGAAGACATCACGTTGTAGCTTATCTCGTTTGTCCCGCTTATTGTTCCTGGAAGACCCCCTAGAGTATCTCTTACATAATTCCACAATATTTCCAAAAGGTTCTTTGGAGATATCCCCCTTTCCTAGCAGGTTTAACATGTCTAAACAATCATCCCTAATGCCACGAAGCAATATTATCTTGAGCACGTCCAGCCCCATGTTCGTCTGCCCAGCTCTTTGCACATTGTACAACAGCCTTTCCACAAAATCCTCCAGACTTTCGTCCTCCTTTTGCACCATTTTGAACAATTCCTCTCTTTTGTCCTTGGTGTTGCAATATCCCTGATATTTCTCTAGGAACACCTGTTTCATTCTATCCCAATTAACAACAGTTCCTCCCCTAAGGCTCATGAACCAGCGTAATGCGTTGTCCTTCAGGGTGGCAGGGAAAATTTTTAGCTTTTGTGCATCGATGACATAATCATAGCTGCGACAGAGGATATCGAATTCAAAAAGGAATTCATCTCGATCTTCTGCTGCTCTTCCATGGAAGCGAGGAAACACCAATGGTGAAATATTTTTCATAGGGGTTGTCCCCTTTGGCTACCGAATCAGAAATTGTAGTGTAGCAATCCTTCCCTCAGGCAGGGAGTGATTTTCATGATGATAGTTTTCCCCCATCGCCTCTTCCTCGTCAGACTCATGTCTGTTACTTATCTCCCCTTTTGTTTTCTCCTCTTCGTTCGTTCCTGCGTTCTTTTCCTCATTCCTCTCTTCGTCCTTCCTCTGTTCCTCGTTCTTTTCCTTGTTCCTCCACTGATCAATAATATTCTAGTGGAACTGCGTTCACTCTTCTTTAGTTACAACCTTCCCGTAAATGTGGTAGATCGGACCTCTACCAACAGGTCCAGTTGTAACAGCTGTGTCCTCTTCTGCAGGGATATTCGAGGAAGTCACGGCTGCTCATGTATTCTCCACTGTGGACCCTGACACTGGTGCCCCAGGGTCGGCAGGGTTTCTTCTGATAGGATTCTCTTGATGGCGATCGCTAGTGAATGAATCAGTTCTGTCAACAAGATCATCGATGAATGTCCTTCTGCCCAATGGTGGTCCTCGACCGCTACCCAAGCCACCTGCACTGTTAGTATTTTGTGGGGTTTTGGGAGTGGGAAGGTGATCGTGCTTTACCCTCCTTGTATTCATGCAACCCAAATCATTACAGCAAAGAAAATAGAAAAGACTGACTAGAAACAATTACCAGATGCAACTAATGATGGTGTTTAATTTTTATCCTTCCCTGGCAACGACGCCAAAATGTCGAGCACCCGATATGCAAGTAGATTACTACCAACATACAAAGTGTACAATATTTATTGTCAATCCAGGAAAGTCTTGTATTTCAAAGGATAAAATGCACAGTATATGCTTAAACACAAAGTCACTGCAATTGAACATTACTATCCTCTATCAACTATGTTCATCCCAAGAATCTATGTAATCCCATGATCTTCTAAGCACTACAATCTTAATTACTTTTTGCTATGCATGAAGGAAAGACACAAAGGATTCAAATTACAATTGCAAATGAAAGGAAATCCTGTCCACATCCCTGAATAATTAATTCACCTATTCAATCTAATTACTCTAAAGAACACAAGCATAAATTGAATATTGATCTAGGAATTCGATTGCAAAAGATTGAGTTTGGCTACGCTCATAAATTGAAATGCAGGAATAAAATTCAACAATCATAACAGTAAAGACAAATTGCAAAGATTCATGGAACGGAAACTAAACCTCCAGATGAACAAGGCTGTGTATAGCTACCATACAAAGTGCATAAAAGATAGTCACCTACTCAGTCGACTGTCACTCTGTACCACTTACAGATCTCAAGAAAATGTAATCCCAATTATATTGTAGATCCACACTTACTACAGCTGCATGCAAAGGGAATAGAATCAACCAGACATCACACAACAATGAATTAAAAATTCCTAAGTTAACTCAACAATCTCTGTGGAAGGCGGGCCTAGCCTTCACACAGAGATGTTGGCTGAACAATGTAAAGCTTCTTAAATCAGAGGTAAATCCTTTATATTAAAGAAAGAATGATTAAAAAATTGCTTCCACTTCTAGTACAATGAATGAATTACCTATTCCGCAACCCCCTAGGTCGAGACAACTCCCCAGATTTATATCATGTGGATCGTAACATCTAATCCTATTCTGAAGTAGCCATGAAGATCTCTGATCTTCACGCACCCTAAATAACACTAGTTGTTACAAATGTGGCATGGTAAAGACATATAAAATATGTGAAAGTTGTTAATTGGTCTAGGGGTAGCACTCTTTTCTGATTACAACTAGATCCGAACAGTAATGTACTAAAGATCTCCAATTGTAGTGCATTCTGTTACAGCTGCCTTGTCACAGCTCTGTCTAGGATGTCGCATTAGAACCGCGTGCCTTAATTGATGATAGGAGGGCTAAGGATCATCTTGAGCGGCGAATATCCCTCCTTTCAAGACTTGTTCAACCCCATCTTCCTGCAGTCCACTTATCTCAAACTACCTTCATCAATCATAACATGTTAGCACATTTGAGAGATACACAGCTTTAATTATCACAATCATAAGCATTAATAAGATAAAGCAATTACTGATCATACCTTGGCAGTTTGGGGAGTAAAGTGGGGACAACAGGTCTGATTAGCATGCTGAATGGTGTAGGACAGGGGAAGAAAAGGTGATTGAGGATGGTTAAAAGGGGCCAATTATGGGCTCAACAAGGATTCCTATTGCTAAGGGGATTACTTAGTTCATTGTGAACTAATGCAGGATCCTACACTTGTGCATGTTATTTTGTTGGTGAACTTTGTCTTTAACCTTGGAAATAAAAACATCCTACGTCTACAACACTATATCTACACTACGCTATCCCTCTTTATAGATAAGTGAAAAGATAACCTTCTAGGCCTAACTATACCTAAGTCCTATGTACATAAGGTTCATAAGATATTAATTTATGCATGGTTATAAAATTTATGGTATACATTATATGCTTAAGGTTCAAAACCTTAATGGCCTTGATATATTTGCTTTGAAACTATATGAAAAAGGGTTTATGGTTTGGCGTATTCCATATGCCATCAAAACTTTGTATTAGCATAACATTGGAGGGTTTTAAGGTTTAACATTGGTGGGTGGTGAACTGTGGAGCAACAACGTGAACCAAAACTAAGAGTTATGGGTTTTGATTTGATTGATAGTGGTGGATAGGGTAGCGACTTAAATGCTCCTTCAGAAGTGTGGGAAGAATGCCTCAAGCACTGGTAGGCTTTGTCAAACATTTCATTTGGTCTTTCGCTGGTGGAGGTCTGGTGGTATCATGCTTCTAGGTGCCATGATGCACAACTCAACAACCTTCCCGCTCTCTCGTTGGTAAGAAATGTTGTTGGTATGCTTAATGTAATGGTTTTGGTTTGATTATGATTTTTTCTTGCATACTCCTGCTATCATTTGTGTTGTTTTTTTGCAGGTGATAGAGTGTGGCCATAGGTTTCCTATGCAACCATTCTTCGGGTAAGCCCTACAATTGGGAAGGCCCTTATTACTGTGTGTTTGTTTGATAGAGGTTTTGAGCTACAGGTGGGGATATGCATCGATTAGCTCTTTCATTTGGTTGGGGTTTTGATAGTTTCCTTGTATCCAAGGATGTGACTGTGTGGTCTTTCCATGGCTTTGTCACATGTAAGTGTTTTGGGATAAGAGTTTGACTATCTGAATCTTGGCTTGGCTCTATGTATAAATTCATCGTTTTGCAATGATTTGTAATGGGTTTTATTTTAATTTTAATGGAAGCTATGTGTTTATCTTTATGATATGTTTTGTTACTTATAGTGCCATTTCTTGCAATGGCACCATGGATAGTTCAACTATGTATTTTATGCAATGTATGCTTATGGTGGTACTGTGAGCTAAAAACATGGATACATGAGTTTATTAATTAATGTGGATGGGTTTTACTTTGCGGCAATAAGCGTGAAGCTTGTATTGGTTCTTTAGCATGGATACACAGCCAATTGTATGTTTATTTTTTTACTGTGACTCGTGCCTTATATGGAAAGAACATAACTTTGTTTTTCTTAAACTGTTGATTATATTTAAGTCCTATTGGCAGCCTAAGATTTGAAACCCTTAATGTATAAATCGCGGTGTTTGGTTATGGTATTGGAGCCTACGGGATTCAATCCTAGGTTGTTAATTGTTTATACTGTTGGTTTGATAATTTAGTTTGGACGTTCCAGAGGATTTGATCCTGGGTTTAATTATAATGACTGAGTTTTGAAGGTTTTTAATTCTCTTTGTAAGATATTGTGAGTCCATGGTTTTGTTGATGAGATCCACTAGCGTGATGCGCAGGGAATGACTCTGTTTGATAATGTTTTTTATGTAATTAGTTATTTTAATTCATTGTTTATTGTTCTAGTTTTTTATATGAATATATGTAATGACCTATAGGAAAACCTTCACGGGTTTCGATGGCTGGGCTGGGTTAAAATATGTGAAATGAAATATGTGAAATCCCACAACCAATACTAGGTAGGATTCGATGGCTGGGATAGGTTAAAAATAGTTAGAAGTGTTTATGTTTTCATAGCATGGATTGTAGTGTTTATGTAACTGTTTGTTTGGTATTACTTTAAGTTGTTTATGGTTTAATTAAAATGTGGAAACAAAAGCATATTCGCTGGCAATATGAAATCTGCCAGCATTTTGAATGTATGTTGAGAGTTTGATTTTAATGGTTTAGGATATTTGATCTCTGGTTAGTTTGTTTCTTTCAGTTTGTAGTTTATTAGTTATTTTTAAATAGAGTCTATATTAATGAGTTTAGAGATTGGTTCCTTGGCCTGTACATTTGCAATTTATAAATAGTTTATCTGAATGTTTTGATGCAGATTTGGTAATGATATTTTAGTTTTAATTGCTATTAAGGTTTAATTTACCTAGTTTTATGGAAAAATATGTTTAACCTTTCATTTATGTTTGAACAATATACAATAGCTAGTTATCTTAAAATCTAGGGTTTAAATCTAAGATATACTTTGTTTGATAATTTAAAACAATACTAAGAGAATATAAACTATAAATTCCTATCTAGGAAGTAATGGTCGAGTTTAATGTTTCTTCAAAATGGAATACATCATCAATATTAAGGGATCAACATGGCTAAGCCGTGTAGATTAACATTTCTCATTGCTTGCAATGTGGTTGGGAGGTTTGTTCTAATTGTAATAAAGGGTTAAAGTAGTCATAGGAACTCTTAAATCAATATTGTTTGTTGACATAAAAAGCTTCTTTCTATTATTTTCATGTTATATTTAATAAGGTATATTTAGTATGTACATTTTCCAATTTTTTTCCCTTTTTGTAAATACCTATATAGATTTGAACTCATAACCTTCCATTACAACTTCTTTTATCAATTACTCATTACCAATTTCTCTAACCCCATAAGCATGTACCTGTTCCAAATTTTACTTATTTTACTATATATCACTACACACCAATTTACATCATTATGTACCTCACATTGCATTCATCATCATTTGAATTAACTCTCAAAACTAACTGTATATATTGTTATTATCTTTTGAATAATTTATTTTTATAGAGTATATTGTTATTATCTTTTGAATAATTTGTTTTGATAAAATTTACAATGTAATCTTTGTTGTTTAACCATGTTCACAACTATGATTTTAATCATTTGTTCCAATCTTGTTATGCTTATATATGTTTTAATATCATATGGGATATTTTATTGTGATATTGTCATTTTTAATTTATATGGGATATTTTATTGTGATATTGTATTTTTAGTGTAACATGGTAATATGGCTTGATTTGTTTTCCTATGTAGAGAGCATTCATATTTCGATGTTTTGATAAAACATATTTCGCAATGTTCTATTTTCTTGATGGTAGCTATCTCCCATGTTTCTAGATAGGAAAATATGGTTAATGCAATGCAAAACTAACCTTCATGTTCAATTGATGTCTAATTCCATGAAAACACAAGGTTTGTCTATGTATATCATTAACATTGTGATATCATTTTAAGAAAAAATTATTTGAAAGAATAAATATTACCTTGAAACCAAATAATTGGACTCTGTTACATATTACTTATGGCTTAAGATGTTTTAAAAATAATGATAATAAATTCTTGTGGCATCTGAATCATTGAGAGGGTGGTGTTCATGAAAAGCATCAGTCTCGTCGATGTAGCGAAATAGAACTCTTAAATCACTATGTAAGTACAACGGAACCTCGCTTGTTTTTTAATTCAAACTTTATTTCGACACATAAATTGAGTGCAATGGAGAAGTATGGTATGCTCAGTCTCTCCAACATCCTGTCAATTGAGTGCATTGGAGAGTTATTTACTTGAGATCTACATAAATCAAACCTCTTCAACTACAATATTGGTAAATATTTTCATTATTTCCTGTGATCGGTTCTTCGTTTTCTGGAAAATGTGTGCTTCTCTTTTACTAGTAAAGCTATCTTACACTTATGTAGGTTCTATGTACATATATTCATAGGTTTTGAACCTAGGTGGAGGTAGATATATCATATTATCCCATCTAACCAATCTACAAGTTGGACCCTTTTTTTCCCTAGACTATAATTGTGGAGAAAGATGATTAAAAGATTCTAATTGGATTATTCTTGTACGCTTGACAACAATAATCAATAATATTCTAGGTATTGTAGCATACATGTCGATTACCAAATCCCAAATCATTTTAGGTAGATAAATGTGCATTAAAATACAACTTAACACTAAAAGAATCCATAATTTGGTTCAAAATGACATAAGTGGTGGCATGCCTAAAGCCATTTCCATTTTAACTCAGTTAACTTATCTGAATCTGGTTGGAAATACATTTTTGGGTTTAGTGCCTAAATCTATCACCAAATTGAGTAAGTTAGCTATTTATATCTCTTCTCAAATAGGTTAAAAGGTAGTCTCCCTAGAGATATAAGACATTTATGTATGCTCTCAATCTTAGAGTTTAATGGTAAAATTTCACCAGTAACATTCCTTAAGCATTTTTTTCCCAATTTAAGAGTTTTGAGTTTAGGTCATAATAAGTTTCTATTAGGATTATTAATCCTCCCTTGTCCAATTTGGTCGTATGACTAGATCAAGATTCATGTCTAAATCAAGAGTCCATCCAGTCTATTTTTAGTCACTAGCACCATTGGGTCCACTAGACCTAATTGTGGCACATGTTCTAGTTACTAAAGTGTGGGGAACACTAATTGTGGCCTACTTCCGCCGATTGCACTTGCATGCATCAGTTTAGGAGCCTCCTATATCAATTCCTATAATTTAGGAGCCATTGGAAGTGCCGATACCAACCTTCATCAGTTGAGTTCAGTTAGTGACTAGTCAAGCTGAGTTAGGAGTTAGTTACATTCAGTTCTATTCCTCAACATTTAGTTAGCGCTAGGTTTGCATGGCTACATGTAGGAGAGGCACATTTCTCACCTAGCACAGTCAGTTAGCCTTAGTCAACACTGATGTAGACACTTGAGTTTTGTTTTAGAACTCCATTGAACTCCGGTAATGGTTTATACAAGGTCAGCTAACTATTGAGTCCTCCGATAGTGATTTAGACAAGGTCTTAGTTACCTACAGTCAAGTAGAGTCTAATCAATTCGAATTTCCTCTTGTGGATTCTAATTGCATGTGGCTATTTAAGCCATTGTAATTCATTGTAATTATTATCTAATTACTCTTTGATTAATGAAAAGAATTCACAACTGCAAGCCATTTTTACACTGTTTCATTCTTCAATAAATGATTATATTGTGTGATGTATCCCATGAGCTTTTAGTCATGCTTGTAGCTTCTCTCACCAATTCCAGTGTGAAAAATCAAGTACTGCAATTTCTCTTCAAAATTGTTGCTGGGGAATTGGTGTTAGTTTCCTCTTTTGAGGTTGCGGATATTTTATTATGTGATTCATTAGCTATTTCAGAATCTATATCAGACTATGGAGCTCAAGCATTCTCTCTCAACAATCCCAGTGCTTCTCTACCATTGATCACATGCTCATCTCCTCACAAAACTGGTAAAGATGAAGACATTCTGCATCCGCTTGAAAACTTGCTCTTAACACTTGGGGCTGATTTTACCTCTTATGTTTTTGTGTTCATGTATGCAAAATATCAGTTTCTTGAGTGTTCCTAACATGTTCTGAATCCTCAAGATCCTTTTCTCACTTATCAATTGACTTCAGTTGCTCTACATGGGTCCAGTGTTCATCCAACAATTGTCTATATTTCTGATTTAGTTGAGCATACCATTCTTCTTCCAAAGAGGAATATTCCTCCAGACATAATGATGGAGAGGTTCACATGCCAGGCCCCAGGATACCTATGCATAGAAGAACCAGATAGATCCTGATTCTACCTGCTTAATGAGAGGGGGGGCTTTTTTCCCATGTAGTTTTTTTCCCCATCTCCTTGTATTTAGCAGTTACTTTACTTTACTTGATTTAATGGGTGACCTATGGTCTTAGTTACTAGGGCCCACATATTTTCCAAGTTAGCATTTAGGGGGGTTAGGATTATTAATCCTCCCTTGTCCAATTTTGTCATATGTCTAAATCAGGAGTCATGTCTAATTTGGGAGTCCATCCAGTCTATTTTTAGTGACTAGCACCATTGGGTTCACTTAGCCTAATTGGGGCACATGTTCTAATTAATAAAGAGTGGGGAACACTAATTGAGGCCTACTGCCATTGATTTCACTTGCATGCATCAGTTTAGGAGCCTCCTAGATCAATTCCTACAATTTAGGAGCCACTGGGAGTGCCTATACCAAACTTAATCAGTTGAGTTTAGTTAGTGACTATCAAGTTGAGTTAGGCGTTAGTTACATTCAGTTATAGTCCTCTACATTCAGTTAGCACTAGGTTTGCATGGGTGCATGAAGGAGAGGCACATTTCTCACCTACCATAGTCAGTTAGCCTTAGTCAAGACTGAAATAGACACTTGATTTGTGTTTTAGAACTCCATTGAACTTCGGTAATGGTTTAGACAAGTTCATTTAACTATTGAGTCCTCCGACAGTGATTTAGACAAGGTCTTAGTTACCTATAGTCAAGTAGATTCTAATCAATTCAAATTTCCTCACGTGGATTCGAATTGCATGTGGCTATTTAAGCCATTGTACTTCGTTGTAATTATTATCCAATTACTCTTTGATTAATGAAAAGAATTCATAGCTACAAGCCATTTTTGCACTCTTTCAATCTTCAATAACTGAGTAAATTGTGTGGTATATCTTGTGAGTTGTGTGTTTGTCCATAGATCTATGTGCTCAATTTAATAGTTTCATGGTAGTATTCCACAATGGATTGCAAATCTCACTTAATTACAAATTTTAGATTTTTCCAACAATATTTTTTGTGCAAGCGTACCATTTAATCACGAGAGACTTAAAAGGATTTTCTCAAGTTAATGATAGTACACTATATAAAGAACTAAAAAATGTAATGAAAATATTTGAGTATGATTTAAGTTATGTGTTATCCAAAAACACTACACTTGTCTATCAATAATATTATTTGAGAGAATCCTCAAAGTATAGGGACTCTAAATAGTTTGAGATTGTTGAATTTATCTATAAACCAACTAGAAGGGAATATTCCCACTTCTCTTAGTAACATATCTATATTGGAGCAGTTGGACTTGTCCAAAAATAATTTTCGTGGAGTAATTCCACAATATATTTCTAAATTAACCAAGTTGGCATCTCTAAACATTTCACAGAATAGACTTTCTTGGATAATTCCAAAACAAACACAATTTGATACTTTTGGCGTTACTTCATTTGAAATGAAAAAATGCTTATGTGGTTCTCCATTACAAGTTCAATGTTATGAAGGGAATAATAAAAACACAATGGAAGGAATCAACATTGATTTCTTTACAATGGAAGTCATCACCACCAGCAAAGGACCATGGTGGTTAAGTTGCGTAGATGAATATTTCTCATTGATTGCAATGGGGTTGGGAGTGGGAATCCGAATTTGTGGAGTTGAAAGTGTCGTGATGCTATGTGAAACTTCTAGGCATTGGACAATTCCTTCAAAAAAAAATCAATTTTATGGATTCTACCAATTCCCTACATAATATGAATCTTTGTTCTACTTGTACTAAATGGTTAAAGTAGTCATGGGAATTCTTAAATCATGTAACACTAATGTTTTTGGTTGACATAAAAACCTCTTTGTATCATTTTAATTATATATTTAATAAGTTGTATTAATAATTTGTTAGTATATATTTATATTATCCTTTGAATAATTTATTTTTAATCAAATTTTCAATATAATCTTTGTTGTTTAGCCATGTTCATAACTATGATTTTAATCATTTGCTCCGATGATGTTGTGCTAATATATATTTAGATATCATATGAGATATTTTATTGTGATATTTGGGATATTTTGATTGTGATGTTGTCTTTTTAGTGAACACGATAATATGTCTTTATTTATTTTTGTATGTAGCTAACACTAATATTTTGATGCTTTGATAACACAAATTTAACAATGTTCTATTTTGTTGGTGGTATGTATCTCCCATGTTTCTAGCTTGGAAGAGATGGTTAAACCAAAGAAAAACTAATCTTTACACTCCATTGATGTATAATTCCATGAAAACACAAGTTTTGTCTATGTATATCATTAACATTGCGATATATTTAAAATTGTGATATCAAAAGTTATTTTAAGATCTAAATATTACCTTGAAACAAAATAATTGGACTCTGTTACATATTACTTATGGCTTAATATGTTTTAAAAATAATGATAACCAATTATTGTGGAAACTGTATCCCTGTGAGGGTGGTGTATTTGTGTCGATGAAAAACATCGGTCTCGTCCACATACTAAAATAGAGCTCTTAAATCGTCGTGTAAGTACAACAAAACTTCTCTGGTTTTTTAATTCAAACTTTATTCTGACACAGAAATTTAGGGCCTTGGAGAGGTATGGGATTCTCATTCTCCGGCACATCCCATCAATTGAGTGCATTGGAGAGTTATTTACTTGAGATCTACATGAGTCAACCCTCTTCAACTACAGTCTTGGAAATTTCCCTCTCATTCCAGAAATTCAGACCCCATTTAGCCAGTTAATCCATTTTATTAGTAGGATGTTGCCCGACGTCTCTCACATGCTTAAAGTGTGTTTAAATCTTCGAAAAATGTGTGTACAACTCCTTTTAACAAATTTTTACATGTGGTCTTTTCCTATCTGGGAACAAAGTTGCTTTATTTCACTATGCTCGTGCTCCAACGCACCAATGAGTCTTTATTCCATGTTGTAGCATGACTATAAATTTTATTTCCATGTTGTATGTTATTTATTTACTTTATACATGTTCTTCAATAATTTTAGACCTAATTGGTGCTCGGCTAATGCATTGGGAATTAATTAACTCGCAATGGTTACTTATTTCTATAGTAATTAGCCCACCTAGACTAATAGTAAGAAGTAAAGGGGTCATCCCCCGAAATAAACTTACGTAATCACCCTTGAGTCATTCAAATGGGCCTCAATTTTGTCACTAGTATTCTAGATATCACATGGTTCTTTTATTTTCTTTAACATCTCTAGTTCGAGTAGTGTAGAATTCACTTTTTGCACACAAGAAAGGACCTAGAAACCCTCCCCTTCCTATGTATTATCTTCACAATTTATATGGATCAGGAAAGGGAGTGAATGGTAAAATACCTCCCTTGCACGCTTAGCATTTATTTTTTTCAATCATCATTAGTTTGTTTAGAGCTCAAATTACAATTTCCATCATTTTGTTTTGAGCACTTTACCTAATTGCAACAATATTATTTGCTTTCATCACATGTGTTTTCCCACTTGAACACACTAAGGGACCTAAAGAATCTTTCCACTCGAGTATGATCTTCACAATTTCATTGAATCATAAATGAAGGGAATTACGAAATACCTCCCTTACACTCATTAAATTCACAACAAAATCCTTAAGAAACAACCATTATAAATTATAAACCAAATAAAATCCTCCACATGAGGTCACAAAATAATATCTTAGCTTGGTAGGATTGTTTGGGATAGGCATCCAAACAAATCTCACCAATCTATTTTCATTAGGAATATTTTTTAAACATATAATTGTTGTCTTATAGGGTGCTTTTAAATCCTACTATGAGCAACTATTCAAAGATATCCCAGATAAGAAGTGTAGCGAGACGAAGGAGCTAAAATCCTAGTTATAGCTTCAATTATCTCCCCTATAAGGCACTCACCTTATTGTTATGGAGATGACAGTATACCTCCCAGGACTAGCTGATGATCCACACTTGCCACAAGGTAACCATAGTGGACAAACTTAGGGCATCGCTAAGGATAACTTAGTAGTGCAGGTGACTCCTAAAATTAGTTTTTTCCATTAGGAGGTGTTGCAAATTATTCTTGATTGGAGAATTGGCCCCATCACTGGTAGAAATGGATCTTTGTTACCTCCACTAGTCAATTGTTGTGTGGATTCCATCATCATGAAAAATTGTGTTTTTGTGAGGCCTAGTTACATTTTAGAGGTAGGATGTTAGGTATTTTTAGGGAATTTACACTTGTTGTTGTTTTCTAAATACAAGCTCATTAAAATCATAATTTAAAAAGGGTCGACATGTGGACATATTTGTACTAAGCCATGTTTGAACATATCACTCACTCGTTGCACCATTTTACATCTATTGTGGTTAGAATTTTTTTGCATTATTCTATATTGTTTTTATTCATCACCCATCACTCTTATTTGCACATTAGAATTCCATCATTGAGGAACACCCACCCCCCTAAGGAAATCCCGGAGAGTGCAAAGACTATTCCCTTTCTTGTAGGGTGTCTTTCCTTTATCTCCCAGTGGTAAATGAGAGATATCACCCAATCAAATCCATTCCTAGGTCACTTTGATTAGATCATCTAGATGAGGACATACCCCGTTTGATACACTCTCTCCCTTCATAGGAAGTGTTTATCCTTTTGCTTCATCTTCTTGTGGAAGAGGCTCATATTTGTTCACTCCCGTAAGATGAAACACACCACCTCCTTCTCCCCCATTAGGAGGAAGCCGCGCTATTAGGATTATTAATAATCCATTGACCATACTGTCTATTAGATTATATAGCCTAACTTAGGAACCTTGATTAATTATTTGGGTCCACTAGTACAATTAGGTCCACTTGGCATAAAGGGGCCACATGTACTAGTCACTAGAGTGTGGGGAACATTGATAGAGGTTAACTGCCACTTACTTCATGTGCATGCATCAGTTTGGGTGCCTCCTAAACCAATCTCTACATTTTAGGAGACACTGGGAGTCTTGGCACCAACCCACTTTAGTTAGTTGGAGTTAGTACTAGTTAGTCTTAGTTATCCCATAGTTACTTTCTGTTAGTTCACAATCAATTATCTAGCACATGCCTTGCATGGGTAATGCATGGTTGCATATGGAGTAGGCACCTTTTCCCACCTACCACACTCAACTTTACTGAGTTAACTAGTTGTCACTGATTATTTGAGTTGTTGGACATATGGGAGTTGATATGTTGGACTCTAGTATTGATTGAGAGACCATGAGTTAGAGATTCAGTTAGCTGCAGTCATATCCACTTGGGAGATTCGAATTGCTACCCCATGCATTCAAATTTTGTTCCTATCTAAACTATTGTAACACCGGATACTATTATTGTGAATGATACTGTAAATTCCTGAGTAATACTTGTCTGATTCCCGTGTGGTTTTTCTTGTTTAGTTTGTATCTTCATTCTCCATCTATTTGCTGCAAACATTATTAGAACTATTTTCTTGAAGATATAAATGGAATTCAAATTCTAACACTTGCTACATCTTAATCTTTCCCTAAAATATCAATATCATTGCCGCATATCCCAAGGTCTTCACCTTGTGGAAAACATCCACATAATAGCATGGAAGCTCCCAACACAAGCCTACCATTCATGGCAAGTTTGAACCTCCCTGATCTAGCCAAGTTGGTTAATGAACCCATAAATCATGACACCAATTGGCTCAATATGCTTGAAAGATTTCCCTGGGATATCCCTAAATTCACAAGGAAGAAAGGGGATTATTTCACCAACCATATTATGTCTTTCCATCTATGGTGATGCTATAATAGCATAGTGGAAGATTTGGTATGCCTCTGTCTCTTCCAAATAACCCTTACTTGTATCGCTGCAAAGTGGTATGTGAATTTCACTTAAGTGTCCCATAACACCTTTGAGACAGTCACCATTGGATTTCTCTATTACTTTTAGTTACTTATAATACATGACCTTGGCCTCAAAATTATCACTGAGTTTCAATAAAATATTGCGACCCACATAGCGGATCATATCCATGAGTGGCATTGTCACCACACTTTGTGAAATGTCAACATTCAATCTCCCTTCCTTTTGGATTGGTTTCTCAAATCACTCCAACCAACTATCACAAAGGATGTGGCCACCTCAATACCACAAGATGACGAATAATAAATTCTCAAATCCTGACACTTTGATCTTATCTATGCTCAATCAGGTTATTTGTACACCATACTACAAGATGTTCCTCAAGATCAATCATTAGATACTCTCATTGTAGGAATGTCACATTCTGCGAATGGAATTATTGGGTCCATTTCTTTTGAAGGTAAATCCCCCCAAAAAACAACTCTTGCACCACCACCCATGATGGTGCAATACCCACATGTCCCTGTTGTGTCAGCGCCCACTAGCACTATAACAAATCCCTCATTTGGACATCCCCAGTATGCAATGTATAACCCTATCTACTTGAGTACAATCCAAGTAAAAACGGTTCCTCAAACACAAATGGCACCTCCTGCACCTTCATCTACACCATATGCAATGCAACCAACCTATATCCCACCCCCAGGGTATATTTCTTACTGCCCATACCCATATCCCCTTGGCACGATACATATGCCTCATACAGGTGTTAACTTTGTCCAACCGTATCTACAAAAACAAGATAAAAATTTTGAGTAGTTTAACATCACCAAACCCCCAAATATGCATAATAAGGGGAAAAAGAAGGGTAAGAAAAACAACCTCAACAATAAGGTAAGGGGGTCAACCCAAATCCCAAACAGAACGTAAACCAGGGTAACCAACCAACTCAAGGGGGGAAATCGCCCAAGAAAGGAAAGAATACCAACCTAAGAACCAACTATCGTTTCTCAATCCGTAGTGACTATGGTCATTGAACTATCCATTTCTCGCTTATCCCCAACTACCAACAATTGGTGGGAGCAAAGAAACACTCACCAACAAACCTAACTCAAGTGCCTCCTACACCACAACCACATCAATTTTTTTTGCAACAACCATTTTCTAAGAATGGATTGGTTACCCAACATTTTTACCCTCACTCCCTGGGTGATGGTCCTTCCAAAACATTTATATGAACTCGACGCTAGTTAACCTCTAGACCCATGCCAAAGGCTACATGTAATAACCCCAAAATTCGTAAAAATTTAAAATTTTTCATTTGACATAAAATGTCAATTTCCACAACTAAATTACCCCTAACTGTCAGTAGATAATAAAACAGTTTGAAAGAGAAACACAAATTACTTATTTATAAGAAATTTGTAGTATCTAGAGGCTTGTATTTAAAAACTGTGTTATTACTGTTTTCAACTTAGCAGTTGAAATTTTCCAGAAAGTAGAAAGAAACTTGTAAATTACTGATGCTAGAAATACTGTTGATTTCTTTTGTCAAGTAGGGAAAGTTTCTTATGTGAGATTGGGGCTTAGTTAGCTTTAAGATAACACAGTTTTGGACTGATGGTTCCTTACAGGTTTAGCAGGTACGTGTATGTTCCAGTAAAATAATATTTATATATTTAGATCATGAAGATACTTCTCTAGCATAAATAAGATGCTAGTCTTAGAATGTTTAAATGTAGCTTGTTCCCATCAGAGGTAACATTGATATTTTTCTATCGTCACATATCCATATATATATTTATAAAAAACTACATCTGCATGGGCATAAAACACGATCAAGGTACTATGCCAAAGAAATCAAGTTACTAGTTGATTACAATTGAATCCAAGAATACCTTGTAGTTTTGTTTATAGCAATTTGATCTAGATTTGATCTAGGATGAATTTATAGTACTCTAACTTTTTTCTTAGTTTAGGCACACATTTGGAGTCTAGTTTTGAACATAAGTATTTGAATATTTTGGAAAAATACAAAAGAAATACTTCATAGTTCATAAACCACAAATCTAGCCTATTTTGCTGGAAAACAGTTACTCTAAAAACTCGTAATACCTCACATTAAAAAGATGTAAACCATTTCAACCTTATCCAAGGCTTAACATTATATAATATTCACATTATATAAAGCTGTGCTATTTATTCTTTTTACTTGTATCTTTTACCTCAATTTCCCTGTGCATCTTTTGCTATAACTATACCTTCATGCAAGTTGATTTAGTAAAACGTGAGATAAGTTGGTTGGTATACATAATTTAGTTTGACACTAAACATATGTATTTCTAACTATGTTCTAGCACAAAAGGTTAAATCATTGAAAAACTCCATGGTAATAATATATATTATTGGCAATCATTGAATTTTCATCGTTAAATGATTATAGGATTGATTTGTAATAATCTTAATTTAGATTACAATCTGCATACATGACTATAGAGAATTTACCCACTCCGATGAAAGATATAGAAGGACACATGGAGGATCAACCCAATCTTTAAGTTGACTTTGGTTTCATTACCCTAAACTTCATTTGCAAGAGTGAGAGGGTTTCTTGTATTGTGCGGCCGAGCCAGGAGCTCGTGGCCGCCAAAACTCCTTGCTAACCTTCAGCTTTCCATTTTCACTGTGAGCTTGGTCTTGGGAGAAAGCAAGCGCTGGTTTTTTAAGTGTTTAATAAATCTACGACCTCTATGGATAATTACATGAGTGGAACAAATCGTTTTCAGATAGTGATAGAGTTGAGTAAAGTACTCTTCGATCTCAGGGGAGTGTTGTTGGTTTACCTTGGTTTCGCACTTAGGGTTTCGATGGTAACCGGTACTATAATATATCTGGGTGGGTATTTCTCTTTTATGTGCCAATGAGTTGGTCTAGCTATCTACATTCACGACTTCTCCAACGCCTTCTTATCAAGTAAATAGTCAGTCAATGTTATTTACTACATGAAGGTTGTAAATTTTGAAACACATATAAATGCCATAACTAACACTTATTCTTCTAGGAAGGTTCTTCTTATGGTGAATGGGGGTTAGCTAGAAGCACAACTCTCCCATTAATGGCTTCATAAACCCTGGTAAGCTCCAGTTGAACTGAGGGTCTTCTCCTGCATTAATGTGGTGGTTCGAATGGCAATAAAAATACGTTGTTGGTTGTGGACTCAGCTTGGGATTTATTATTAGAATACTTCTTGTTATTTTGTTTTTATATTACAGACCCTAAAGGGTTTGCATGCAAGAATGTTGAAGGCTAATGTAGTCATGACATTAAGGTTTTAGTGACAGTTCCCTTGCGTTCTGGATGATGTAAACTTATTTGCTTTCATCTTAGAACTCAGCTCTGAGCCATGATAAGGTTGTTCGACCTCTGCCTGGTTAATTAAGTTTTTAAATGTATTTTAATTGAAAAGAAAAGTCTACTCGCTTAGTTGAAACTTGTAAATTGACAAGGGTTATTAGTAATTATAAATTTGAGTTTACTGTTTTCTATTTTTAAAAGAAATTATAGGGTTTTTACTTATGAAAATATTGGTTTTAAATATAGTTTATTTTGAGCAGGCTTTAGCATTGACCGATATTTATACAAGGCCATAGGTCATTACTCTTAATTTATTTCGTTTCTATCAATTTGTTTTAGAATGCTATTTACTTTTAAAATTATCATTTAATGTAAATAATTTACAGTAATTATATACTATTTACATTTTTACAGTGTTCTTAGGTGAATACAGTACTCTGTTTCTCTCTTAGGTTGGTTATTAATTATGGATAACCTTCAGTTCTGAAATGAGATGGATTTTTAAAGAAATGATTTTAGTTTTGATTTCCTTTTTTTTCTTACTTTTAGTAATAAATATTAACACCTGTTACAAGTTAGGTTATGATTATGAATGTAAAAGTTTGTTTTTAAGGATTAAAACTACCTCTTGTAAACCCTAAGTAAGTCTAGAAGGTTACATTAAAAACATCAGTATTGCCGAACAGTTGCAAAATATGAACTTGAAGAAATTTATTAACAAGTCATATGGATTACTATCTTGGTTAAAACCCTAGTATTATCTTTTTACTATTCCTATGTTTACTTAATTAACTCTAGCTATTGTGTTTATAATAATTACTAGCACTAGTAATGCTTCAGTGAATAATATGTTTATAAATGATTATATATATATATATATATATTCAGTTCTTTTCTTGAAAATTAGTTAATATAGATACTTCCAATAGCTAGAGCAAATATTGTTATTTTCTGTAATGATTCACATACAAACTATAAAAGAAGTCATTTACATTTTCATTCAGAGTTGATAAACAAATCATCACATCTACTAAATCAACCAACTGTACTAGAGTACTGCCTATACTACGCGTGGAAAAATGCAGTGTGGTAATTTAATTCTATTTACTTTTAATTTAGCATTAATACTATTGTTTTAAACATAATCTACTAATCACTGATATTATCAATAAATAATGTTTTTTTCTTCTTAAACCCTAATGTAACAGTAACATACCTATCTTCAAAAACTAGTAATCATTTTCTGAACACATTAAATAAATTGTAAATAAACCTGAACAAATAAAAACTTATCAATTGATGGGTTACAACATCTTAAGGAGGTTGTTCCTCCCAACTAACTTCTGGAGAAATCTTATTCTGCACTTCCTCGGGACCCCCGAGCCTGTTTTCTGGTCCTCCTGGTAGAGTACTAGGTAAATCATGTATCCTTAATACCTTCTGTCACCTGACTAGTCAAATTACAATAGTAATCTAAACCTACTCACAGTAGTAAGAACTTCAGCCTAACAACTACATAAGTTCAGTTCTTAGCAGTTAGCCCCTCAAACTCACTTCGATAAGTCCCCTCCGTCAAATTTCTCTTCTGCACTTCATTCACACTGAATGATCACATTTCCAGAATGAGCAACCTCAGTTGTATTCAATGGAAAATTTTATAATAATGCCTAGGTCTTCTAGGTCAGTTTTTACTTAATGAGCCACCTGCTCCAATTCCACTTTCTTGGGGAATCATGACCACAAATATAGGGAAGTTGCCACCTGCAACAGTTAGAAGTAGTTTGAGACTGTTGCCACTTGTTAGTATACTCTCCACCCAGTCTCCTCCACCAAGTGACCAATTAACACTCTTTTAACAGCTTCCCTAAGTTGTTGTCTCATCATTTATTTATTTATTAATAAAATATTTTGAAATACATTAATTATTCTTGACCCCACTTGGTCATCAATTACAAACTCAGCATAAAATATAACATAATGTTCCTTAATAACATTAAATTGTTTTGCAAATTGGGCATGTGACATACACACCCCCTCAATTTATAACATCATCCTCAATGTTATTTATTCCTTGACCTCAAAGTTCCCGTGAAATCGAATTGGATATGCATCCCACATATGACTTTCCAATTACCAGATGGCTTCTTCTGGACGAAGGTGCTTTCATTGGATCTTCAGCTGACCAATGGTGTGATTCTGAAACGAGTTCTCCCTCCTTTCGAGGATACAATATGGTTCCACTAGAAAATATCCTTTGGGTTCCACTCGCACATCATTCCAATTAATAACATGAGTAGCATCGTGTACATATTTTTTTAATACAGAAAATGAACAACATTGTGAATTGTTAGATTTGGTGGTAGACCTAACTAATATGCTACCTGTCATATCCTGGACAGTATTTCAAAAGGACCAAAATATCGAGGTGCTATCTTAGCACAACTACCCAATATCAGAGAACTCTTTTTGGGTCTTACCTTAATAAAAACATGTTCGCCTACCTGGAACTCCTTTGGAGTTTGTTTAAGGTCTGCTTGGCTTTTCTGTCGATCTTGCGCAACTTTCAAGTTACCTTGTACATGTTTTACAATTAACTCCATATCCTTCAATAATTCAGGTCCTAATACTAACATGTCCATTGGATTACTCCAAGAGATGGGAGTGTTGCATTTCCTTCGATACAGAATTTTGAAAAGACTATATCTAGCTGAAGCTAGATAATGATTATTGTAAGCAAGTTCTACTAGGTGTAAATAATCTTCCCATTTACCTGGCTGCTCCTTTAAATACATTCTGAGTAGATCCCTCCATTTACTCTTTCAGTATGTCCATTAGTTTGAGGATGGAAAGAGGTACTAAATTTTAATATATTATTTAATCCTTTAAACAAATATTTTCAAAAATTACCTGTAAATTTAGGATCTCAATCTGAAATTATCACCTTCAGTATTCCATGCAACCAAAAAAATTGTGTTAAGAAATATCAGCAATATTTACAGCTTTATAAGTAGTTTTTATAGGTATAAAATGGGCTTATTTACTCAATTTATCAACCACTACCATTATTGAGTCATTTAAGTTCTGATTTTTAGGTAATCCCGTGATAAAATCAGGACTAATTATCTCCCATTTCCAGGTAGGAATAGGCAACGAATGAAGTAGTCAAGTTGGATGCTGATGTTCAGTTTTTATTTTCTGACATTCGAAACACCTAGCAATGTATTCTACCAATTCATTTTTCATGTTTGTCCAGAAATAATTTTTTTCTTAACATGGTTATGCTTTTCTGATAGCCTAGATGCCCTAAAGAAGGATTTTTATGAACTTCATTTAAAATTAACAGCTTAATCTTAGGTACATTATGTACGTATAATCTATCTTTATACAATAATAATCCTTTTTCATTCAAGTTGTAACCTGTACTTAGACTTTCTATTAAATTTTCTTTTACTTTTTCTTGCAATTTTCAATAATTTTCATCTTGTTCTATTCTAGCTTCATGTTGTTCTTCCAAGTCTGTCGTATAAGTGCCGATGGCTACTGTAAAATTTAGCTTTGCATTTCTACTTAATGCATTAGCAACTTTATTCTCCTTTCCTTTAATATGTTGAATCTCAAAATCGTATTCAATCAAAAAAGCTAGCCACCTAGCTTGCCTAGCATTCAAGTTAGGTTGATCCAATAGATATTTCAATCCTTTATTATCTGACATTAGTATAAACTTCCTTTTAATTAAATGATGAGGCCACATTTTTAAGGCATGTATGACAGCGGAAAATTCTAATTCATAGGTTGCATAATTTTTCTCATGAACCTTCAACTTCCTAGACTCATAAGCAATGATGTGTCCTTCTTGAGTTAAAACTACACCTAAATTGTCATTGCATGCATTAGTACATACTAAAAAATATTTATTAGGGTCAACAATTCTTAGAATTGGTGTGGTGGTCAATAATGTTTTTAACCTTTTAAAACTATCTTCACACTTCTAATTCCAATCGAATTTCTTCCCCTTTTTCTGCAAAGAGGTTATAGGATTTGAAATTCTTGAAAACCCTTCGATAATTCTCCGATAATAACCAGTAATCCCCATGAATGATTGGATGTCAGTTATGTCTTTTGGGACTTTCCAATCTTCGATTGCCTTTATATTTTTGGGGTCAACAGAAATTCCTTCTTTAGTCACCACATGACCCAAATACTAGATTTTATCTTTAAAGAAATCACATTTACTCAATTTTGCAAAAATTTGATGTTCTCGTAACTCTTGTAATACAATTTTTAAATGCTCCTTATGTTCCTCTTCAGTTTTTGAGTAAATTAATATGTCATCAATACATACCACCACAAGTTTATCCAGATATTTGTGCATTGCATTATTCATCAGAGACATAAAAACTGCTGGGGAATTAGTAAGCCCGAATGGCATAACGACAAACTTGTAATGTCCATATTGAGTTCTAAAGGTTGTTTTAAAGATGTATTCATCCTTGATTCAGACATAGTGGTATCCATATTGTAAATCAATCTTTGAAAACAATGTGGCTCCACGTAGCTGATCAAACAGATCATCTATGCGGGGTAATGGGTATCTATTCTTGATAGTCATTTTATTTAATTGAAAATAATCTATACATAGTCATAGAGTTCCATCCTTCTTCTTACCAAATATGATTGGTGCCCCCCAGGGAGACACACTAAGTCTAATGTAATTCTTATCAATGAGTTCTTTTAACTGTGACTTATGTTCATTTAATTCTAGTATATTCATCCGATAAGGGACTTTTGATCTGGGCACTGCACTAGGTATCAGCTCAATAGTAAAATCTAATTCCCGTTTTGGAGGTAGTCCCTGATTTTCTTCCGGAAATACACTTTAATTTTCCCTTAGAATCAAAATATCTTCCAATTTTAATTTATCTCTGTTGTTAGTATTTTCTTCGTTAATTACTATTACGACAAAAGCTTTACAACCTTTCCTAATAACTCTCTTAATTTGCAAAGCAGAAATCTGCCTTACAACTATTTTCCTAGGGATTCCCTTTACATTTATTAAATTTCCATCATTATTTATGCATGTGAAGGTTTTATCAAAACAATTCAGGACCACCCTATGCTATTATAACCAATCCATACCAATTAACATATCATATGAACCTAAAGGTAACACATTGAGCTTAACATAGGTTTCAAACTGATCCATAGTTACTGCACAATTTTTAATAAAGCTAATTTCTTTTCTCTTTGCACCAGTAGCTAACTGAACTAACTAAGATCTTACAAACTTTTCAACTGAAAGCTTACACTTTTCTACTAAATTAGGAGAAATATAGCTTAAACTAGCTCCTGGATCAATTAAAATAGATATATGTATTTGATTTATCTTACCTTACACTTCCACCATGGAAGTTTGATAATCTGCTTGCCGGTACTCTAATGCTGCATTGATCCTGGGCATTTTCCTCGCTAGATCATCGGTAGTCATCTCATCCTATATTGTGTGTATGTTGCTAACAGTCTTCTTCCAATTCGGGTAAAATGATGCATAATGCAAACCATTACATTCCCAACACTTTATGGGTTCCTTTTGTTCAAAATTATTTGTATAGTTACTGTGGTTGTTAGCAGATTATTTATTCCTTTGATTATTTGGATTGGTCTGTGAGTTACTTTTGTTCCCTTGGAAATTTTTACTAGGGAAATTTTTGGTGTTATTATTCTTAAAATTCCAATTAGGCACAAAATCTTTCTTTTTCTATTCAAAGTTATTATTCCTTTTTTCCTTCTAGTTGGTCATACTTTCCTTTTTACGATTCTATTTATAACATAAATTCGCTTTTCTCATTGCTTCTTCTAAAGTTTTTGGATTTTCATACTCAATTATGTCATTTATATGATAAGGTAAACAACTGAGAAACCATTGTACCTTAGGTTTCTCGTGCACAATATATGGCACATACCTGAGCAAACTTAGAAATTTACTATTTAGTTCTTTCATATTCATTGTTCCCAATTTTAGCTCATAAAATTCCTTAACCCTTTCCTCATAATACTATTCAGATAAAAATTTATTTTTGAAATATTTCTTAAATGTACTCCAATTTATATTTTTGTCCCTTATACCTTTTACTATTTTTAAGTCCTACCACCATATATCTGCTTTTCCTATGAGATTATAAATAGCCATCCTGGCCTTCCGTTGATTAGAGTAGTTATAAATTTGGAAGTATTTCTTCATCCCGGACAGTGAGGATTCTTCTTCTTCCCCCTTTTCAGTTTCTCCATTAAAGGTCGGTGGCTTGATCTTCTTGAATTCCCCAGAGATTTCTTCGTAAGGTTTAAACTTTCTCTTCCCAGTATAGTGATCATCTTCACTGATGTTACTAGTATAATGGAAATTTTTTTTATGTGAATCACCATATACTTCAGAAGATGAGATGCTTTCATTTTTAACTTGTTTATTCTTTTTATATTTGTGCTAATAACCCCTATCTTCAGACTCAGTTCTTTTGTCTTTTCCCTCATTATGAAATATTTCCATTAAAATCTGATTTAGCTCCTCTTGATCTCTCAGAATCCTCTCATTTTATTTCTTAACGAATATCATCTTTGTTTTTAGTTCCTTAACTATTTGTAGTAGTTCAGAAGAATTATTAGTTATCTCTTCTTGTACATGTTCTTTTTGAAAATTATTTTGTTCAGTGTAAGGAGATTACTCATCCGCATATTCTTCCAATCTATCCATACCTATCATTAACTCAGAAACAAAATTATCTGGATATACCATTCAAAAGAAAACAACATCAACTTGTTTATTCAAATTTACTATTCCACATAAGCAAGTTGAGATACATTCAGGCCTAGTGTTTGAACCTTGTGCTTTGATACCACATGTAATAACCCAAAAAATTGTAAAATTTTTCATTTTTCATTTAACATAAAATGTCAATTGTCACTGCTAAAATACCCCTAACTGTTAGTAGATAATAAAATAGTTTGAAAGAGAAGCACATATTACTTCTTTATAAGATATTTGTATTATCTAGAGGCTTGTCTTTAAAACCTGTGTTATTATTGTTTTCAACTTAGCAGTTGTAATTTTCCAGAAAGTAGAAAGAAACTTGTAAATTACTGATGATAGAAATATTGTTTATTTCTTTTGTCAAGTAGGGAAAGTTTCTTATGTGAGATTAGGGCTTAGTTATCTTTAAGCTAACACAGTTTTGGACTGATGGTTCCTTCCAGGTTTAGCAGGTTTTCAGTAAAATAATATTTATATATTCAAATCACGAAGATACTTCTCTAGCATAAATAAGATGCTAGTATTAGAATGTTTAAATGCAGCTTGTTCCCATCAGAGGTAACATTGATCTTTTTCTGTCGTCACATCTCCATAAATACATTTATAACAAACTGCATCTGCATGGGTATAAAACACGATCAAGGTACTATGCCAAAGAAATCAAGTTACTGGTTTATTACAATTGAATCCAAGAAAACCTTGTACTTTTGTTTATAGCAATTTTATCTAGATTTTATCTAGGATGAATTTATAGTACTCCGACTTTTTGCTTAGTTTAGGCACACATTTGGAGTCTAGTTTTGAACATAAGTATTTGAATCTTTTGGAAAAATACAAAAGAAATATTTCATAGTTCATAAACCACAAATCTAGCCTATTTTGTTGGAAAACAGTTACTCTAAAAACTCCTAAGACCTCACATTCAAAAGATGTAAACCATTTCAACGCTATCTTAGGTTTAACATTATATAAAGCTGTACTATTTATTCTTTTTTCTTGTATCGTTTACCTCAATTCCGTGGTGCATCTTTAGCTATAACTATACCTTCATGCAAGTTGATTTAGTAAAAGTTTGAGATAAGTTGGCCGGTTTACATAATTTAGTTTGACACTAAACATATGTCCTTCTAACTATGTTCTAGCACACAAGGTTAAAGCATTGAAAAAATCCATGGTAATAATATATATTATTGGCAATCGTTGAATTTGCATCGTTAAATGATTATAGGATTGATTTATAATAATATTAATGCAAATTACAATCTACATATAGGACTATAGAGAAGTTACCCACACCGATGAAATATCTAGAAGGACACATGGAGGATCAATCCAATATTTAAGTTGACTTTTGTTTCATTACCCTAAACTTCATTTGTAAGAGTGCGAGGGTTTCTTGTCTGGTGCGACTGAGCTGGGAGCTCGTGGCTTCCAAAACTCCTTGCTAACCTTCAGCTTTCCATTTTTACCATGAGCTTGGTCTTGGGAGAAAGTAAGAGCTATTTTTTAAGTGTTTAAAAAATCTACGACTTCTGTGGAGAATTACGTGAGTGGAACAAATCATTTTCTTTCACCGAATTGAATATTTAGTTGGTAATTCAGACAGTGATAGAGCTGAGGAAAGTACTCTTAGATCTCGGGGGAGTGTTTCTGGTTTACCTTGGTTTAACACTTAGGTTTTCAGTGGTAACCGACACTATAATTTATCTGGGGGGGTATTTATCTTTCAGGTGCCAACGAGCTGGTCCATCTATTTACATTTACGACTTCTCCAATGCCTTCTTATCAGGTAAATAGTCGGTCAATGTTCTTTACTGCGTGAAGGTTATAAATTTTGAAACACATTTAAATTCTATAACTAACACTTATTCTTCTGTGGAGGTTCTTCTTAAGACAAATAGGGGTTATCTAGAAGCACAACTCTCCCATTCACGGCTTCATAAACCATGGTAATCCCTGGTTGAACTAAGGGTCTTCTCCTGCATTCATGTGGTGGTCCGAATGGCAAGAAAACTCCATTGCTGGTTGTGGACTCAACTTGGGTTTTATTATTATATTACTTCTTGATATTTTGTTTTTATATTATAGACCCTAAAGGGTATTGCGTGCAAGAATGTTGAATTCTAATGTAGTTGTGACATTAAGGTTTTAGTGACGGTGCCCTTGCGGCCTGGACGATGTAAACTACTTTGCTTTCATCTTAGAATTCATCTCTTAGCGATGATAAGGCTGTTTGACCTCTGCCTGGCTAATTAGGTTTTTAAATGTATTTTAATTGAAAAGAAAATACTGCTCACTCAGTTGAAAGTTGTAAACTGACAAGGGTTATTAGTAATTATAAATTTTAGTTTACTGTTTTCTATTTTTAAAAGAAATTATAGGGTTTTTACTTATGAGAATATTGGTTTTAAATATAGTTTATTTTGAGAAGCCTTCAGGCTTGACCAATATTTATTAAAGGGCATAGGTCTTTGCTCTTAATTTATTGTATTTCTATCAATTTGTTTTACAATGTTATTTACTTTTAAAATTATTATTTAATGTAAAAAATTTACAGTAATTATATACTATTTAAATTTTTATAGTGTTCTTAGGTGAATACAATACTTTGTTTCTCTCTCAGGTTGGTTATTAATTATGGATAAGCTTCAGTTCTGAAATGAGATGGATTTTTACAAAAATGATTTTAGTTTTGATTTCATTTTTTTTTACTTTCAGTAATAAATATTTACAGCTGTTACATTTTAGGTTATGATTATGAATGTAAAATTTTGTTTTTAAGGATTAAACCTACCTCTTGTAAATCCAAAGTAAGTCTAGAAGGTTACATTAAAAAACATTTGTATTGCCGAATAGATTATAAAATATGAACTTGAAGTAATTTATTAACAAGTCCTATGGATTACTATCTTGGTTAAAACCCTAGTATTATCTTTTTACTATTCCTATGTTTATTTAAGTAACTCTGTCTATTATGTTTAAAATAATTACTAGTACTAGTAATGCTTCTGTGAATAATATATTTATAAATGACTATATATATATTCAGTTATTTTCTTCAAAATTAGTTAATATAGATACTTCTAGTAGCTAGAGCAACTACTGTTATTTTCTCTAATGATTCACAAAAAAACTATAAAAGAAGTCATTTACATTTTTCATTTAGATTTGATAAAAAACTCATCACATCTACTAAATCAACCAGCTGTACTAGAGTACTGCCTATACTAGGCATGGAAAAATGCAACGTGGTAATTTAATTATATTTACTTTTCATTTAGCAATAATACTACTGTTTTAAACATAATCTACTAATCACTAATATTATCAATAAATAACGCTCTTTTCTTCTTAAACCCTAATGTAACAGTAACATACCTATCTGCAAAAACTAGTAATCATTTTGTGAAGACAGTAAATAAATTGTAAATAAACCTGAACAAATAAAAACCTGTTAATTGATGGGTGACAACAGCTTAAGGAGGTTGTTCCTCCCAACCAACTCCTATAGAAAGCTTAGTCTGCACTTCCTGAGGACCCCCGAGCCTGTTTTCTAGTCCTCCTGGTAGAGTACTGGGTGAAGGATGTATCCTTAAGACGTTCTGTCACTTGACTCGTGAAATTATAGCAGTAATTCAAACCTGCTCATAGCAGTAAGAAATTCATCCTAACAGCTGCATAAGTTAAGTTCTCAGTAGTTAACCCCTCAAACTCGCTTCAATAAGTCCCCTCCATCGAATTTCTTATGTGCACTTCATTCACACTGAATGATCACATTTCCATAATGAGCAACCTCAGCTGTCTTGAGTGGGAAATTTTATAATAATGCGTAGGTCTTTTGGGTCAGTTTTTACTTAATGAGCCACCTACTCCATTTCCACTTTTTTGGGGAATCATGACCACAAATATAGGGAAGTTGCCACCTGCAACAATTAGAAGTAGTTTGAGGATGCTGCCACTTGTCAGTATACTCTGCACCTATTCTCCTCCACCAAGTGACTAGTTAACACTCTTTTAACAAATTCCCTAAGTTGTTGTCTCATCATTTATTTATTTATTAATAAAATATTCTTAAATACATTAATTATTCTTGACCCCACTTGGTCAACAATTACAAACTTAGCATAAAATATAACATAATGTTCCTCATTAACATTAAATTGTTTTGCAAATTGGGGCATGTGACACTGCACCAATGTTGATACTCACGAGTACTTGAGAAGAATTCAATCCCTTCAGGAGTACCTTTGTGTATCCCACACCCAAGCATGGAACAAATTCTGAGGATACTAGAACCACCACTAAGACATACACCTCATAATCCCCACATGATGGCTTCCCAGAATTATAGCATTTTTTATGACTTGTCGCAGTCATCAGCCTCCATGTCAACATTAGAAGTGTTACAATATTTCCTTTCACAAAGAAAGGAACTCTTTAATGCACTCGGTGCCATCAAACCCTCTGACACAAACCTTATGAATTTTGAACTAGAGAAAGGTGAACCATTACTACCATCATCAGTTGCATTCCAATTCCCAGACACGGTAAAGAACATCATCATCCATTGGTGTATCATCAACGAAGGTGCATCCACATGCATTATGTATTCCAGTGATTGGAATAGATTGGTATCCCCTGAGATAGTCCCATCCTCTATCACTCTTCGTGCGTATGATATAATATCATCCAAAAAACGAGGATTATACCAAAATGTACCCATCGATATAGGAAGAAAAATTGTGATGATTGATGTTGAAGTTGTCGATGCAAAGCTATACTACAATATCCTATTGGGTCGTAGTTACATGTAGTTTGTACCATGATGTTTCCTTTCAACAGGAAGGTGGTCACCCTAGACCAACTAAGCTACTATAACCCCAAGCATCTACAAATATTGATAATGATCTACCCATAGTTGGAGAATAAAATCTAACACCATATGTCAAAACCAGCTTGGGTGTTGTTACAGAGAGAAATTCCTATGGATTGGGGTACCACAACAGACAGCTTGACTCAAAAAATCAATCCTTTCAAATATGCAAGAGAAATCAAATATCTAACACTAGAGAAGCAGACCTCGTACCTTATTCTGGATGGTTGAAGTAGATCCGTGTTGAGCTTTCCAACTTCAGCTTGAATTGATGAATCACTTCCTCAACAACAAGTAAACAAGATAAGCATACTATATATATTGGTGTTATATCTACTCTAGCATATATAAGCAACAATGTATAAGCATTTGAAATCTTCCATGGATAAAATATTCATTCAAACATACATTATTGGATAGGAAAAGATATTTCTATTAATATAAAATCAGAGATTACAATGAATAGAACCTCTGTCGGCACGTCTGCGAATCGGAGAAACTGAATCCCCCACTTGGGCGTCTACTACCTCAATCCTCCATCTCTCGATAGAAAGCTCACAAGCAAAAGGAAAGCTTGGGAAGAACACCAAAATGCTCCAAGGGACAAAGGGATGTAGACTCAATCACAAGTTTCGGCAACAATGGAATATAATTTCTTTGCTCTCAATTCTCTTATGCCTTCAATGTATGCAAAGGGTTCTTTATATAGCTTTTCAATGGGGTAATGAAAGGTCGAATCCGAGCGATCTCAAAGCATATGGAAGGCTAGGATACAAGTGAGTTGGATACATGCCAAGGAAAACTCCAAAAGGATTTGGATTTTGTACACATCCCGGTGTACGTGGTTTTAGAGGTCAAACCCACGTATATACACGATAAGGGGTTTAAAAGTCATGTATAGCAATTTTCACATGTTTTTAGGGATGGTCTAGGAAACATCCAAGGACAAAAAATGGTCCAAGGGGTCTAAGGAGTCTGTAGAGGGACAGGGGAAGGCCATACAACTGTGATTCACCTAGTGTGGGAAAATCAGCTATAACAGATGCCCCCTATTGTGTGAGGTCAGAGGGGTCATACAATGGCCGAAATACATTATAAGTCCATCCCAAAAGTGGAGTGATGAAGAATCCCAAATGGAAGACCAACCACCCAATCAATATAGTACAATGATACAACTTTGCACATAACTGCAAATACATATAGTAGACCCAGATATATAAGAGTACAATGGCCATGCATAGGCATGATACAAAATATGACATGTGTGGTCATGGCCACGTACAATATACATAGATCAGAATATCCATGATGAAAATATACAAAGGATCATAATCTCCATAATAGCTGGAAATGTCTGACATATACTGGAATCAAGTCATGATAGCTTAAATCTCATGAACACTAGCACGATCAAGGAGGTATCATATAAGAGATGCCACCAATATGTAAGGTCTTCCACGCAAACCGCTATGAGTACAAGTCATACTATGTGAATAGAGGTGTCTAGGTTGAACATAGTAGTCCATCATCTGATTACCGGTCATTTATGTATACCATTAACAGACATGAGATCACCTACCGATAATGATAATGGGAATCAAGGTACTAGAGTGCAAATTAACAAGTGCAAATAGATGTGTTGAGGTCGAACACTTGAGAGGATCCATCAATCAAGGGACATTAATGTATTCCAAAAAAATTGTTGATGGTGAGAGAACCTGCCACTGATGACTGCAAGTCTCAAGGCAATAAAAAATGACTTTAGATTCCAATCCTAGAATAAATGATCTGAAGTCGATGGGATGAAATCCATTGGAAGGAGGGCATTAAGGCATCCCCCATCATCCAACACAAGGTACTCAACAAAGCTGTATAGTGTGGATGGACTTGATCATAAGGTGCATGAACCAGTAAGTGTACCGGGAATGGCCGACATGCAAAGTCAAGATAACTAAGGAATGGTCGACTCAGGTTTCAATTTCCTTTGAACAAGAGAATAACAATGAATAGTGACTAAATAAAGGAAGCATAGACTCGATATACAAAACTGGGACATCTTTGTGACACATGAGGCATTGACAGAGGCTCCATGGGGACTGGAAACTTAACTAGTTGGTGGAGAAAAACTCAGATAAACAAGTATAGCTCCTAAATTCAAACTATAAACCCAACCAACATATGTGATATATAGTTCTCTATTCAAAGGCGACATGACTCGATAGCTGCCAAAGATAACATCTTTCCTTGTCCGGCTTTTTGGTATTTTAATTTTTTTTGGGGAATTTTTCAAATTTTTAAAAATCTTGAAAAAGAATAAAATGCCTTTATAGTTACAGACTAGGAGGATATGAGTGTCATATGGGAAAACAAACTAGTTCCAATCAGTGGAACATACCTATGCTTAATGCAAGGATACATGTGCAGGATAGCGACACTCGGGGGAACATCCCCTCCCAGTAAAAATAGGGAATTATGCTGCAAAGGATATATGAAATGGCTCTGCATGGCTAGACATGAGACAATATTGGGATATATGGATGAAAATCAATGTCAGGGAAGCCGGCGTAAGGATTAATAAGGCAAGAAAAGCTCATGATAATGCAATTACAACTTGACATAAGGGAGTCTTGAGGGAAATAGTCCAGTAAAAGATCAAGAGGAGTATGAGGCTCTTGCAAAATGTCATGGAAATACTATACAACAGACTCCCACACCCTAAGGGATAAAATGTCTGCATGGGCACCAAATGCAAATAAGGCGCTAACTAGGGTACCCATGTAAGGTCAATCTCTACCATTCACATAATGCCATTTCTAAAATAGCAAGAAGGTTCTGTGACATAATAGAATGGGTTCGTACCTAACGCTATAATGAAATGGTCATAAGGTCATGCAAAATGCAAATGGTGATGAAACCTAACCTATATGCCAGTTTAGACATGATACCTGAAATTGGCACGAATGGGTCAATCCAATGGCTAAAACGGTGCTCAAAAAGGTCTCCTACATCATAAAGTAGTCCAAAAACAGTCCAAAAGGATTAGAAGTGGTCCAAACTATAGGAAAGGGGTTAAAAATTTTCAAAAATTTGAAAAATTTCTATAAATAGTAAAAAAAATCCAAAACATTATAAAACATTTGAAATTTTTACCGATTTGAGCTCAAAACTTCAATAGCGAATTCCAAGAGATCCAGCCGGCGGAATCGAGTACCATTTTTTCTAGGTACTTACCCATGCTCTACTTTTTCATTTTGATGAAAATTTTATCAATTTCCATGGTTTATTTAGGATTCTAGACCAGCCTAAGATGCACGCAATGGCCCACCCAGAAATTGAGGGTTTTTCTGCGTATAGGGCTGGATATACACGGAAAACGCCCTCGAAGTCACGTAGATACATGGATATTTAGCAAATAGTCACGTATGCGGTTGCGCTCAATGATGTTTTAATGTTCTAATGGATCAAACTAAAATTTTATGTGCAGGATGGTCCTAGAATGGAGAGAACGTGAACATGGTGATGTAGAAGAGGCAGTAAGGGTAGATCTAATCACTCAACAAGCGTTAGGTGCATGTGGGCTTTATAAGTTTTGGTGTCTTGGTGGCTTAAGAGCCAAACCAGGACTGTTGCAGATGTTGGTGGACTACTGGGATCCATACTCAGAGTCGTTCCAGATAGATGGGATGCCCCTCACCATAGAAGTGGGGGACATATATATTTTATTACTGGACTTTCTCGACGGGGGAAAGTGATGGACCTATGCTCTCGTGGGCCTAGAGGTGGCCTGACTATAGATCTACTATCAAGACACGAAGAAGGTGGGGATTCAGATCCCAACTAAATCCATACAGGTGTTGGGCCTAAAGGCCATTCTACTGACACTCGGCAGGATAGCAGGCTTAGCTTCACTCCAGCAAGCCTCGCAGCCTCTAATGTTCTATGCAGTGGAGTGCATGAGACCCATTGCGTATGATTGGAGCCCTGCGCTAATGGGCAACATGAAACACCAGCTCAGTGAGTGCAAGATGGGAAGAGTGTGAAACTTCGGTTTCAGCAACATATTGAGCATGTTTTTCTTTGAGCGTGTTTTGAGATTAACCGCTAGAGTTGACATTCTTCTACACAGGGTTCAAGATCCAGCCCAACGACATTGGGTATATGTGATGCGTAGACTGGGTGGAGGTAGGGTGTCCAACCCCTATCCAGCTGATTTCATTCCATGGTGGCGATGACAGATAGTACCCATTGATGACTACCCCTATTCTGGGATAGATTTCTGGGGAGACCCAAACATGCCGCTACCACCAGGATCGGCATACAATGAAATTTGTAATGAATCTTGACCCTCTTTTAAAATTTTTTGAGGTATCTAATTTTTTTTTTTATGTTTTCTGATTATGTGGAATCAAAAGATATGTTTTTGGGTGACAATACATAGTGACATCTACCATATACATGCAGATGTGGGACCACAGTGGCTTGAAGGCTTCCCTCATCATAGATGAAGGGGAAGAGGAGACGATATCATGGGTGTGGATGCGGAGCGGACGCTCCAAAGCATTCATACCAACTTCGTGAGACTGACACACAGAGTACCCATGGTGCAAGTTAAGGACTTGCCCAGGGCCATGCAGCACTAGGTGGTGGGTGTACCATGAGCATGGGTGTAGCTATTTTGATAGTTAGCTAGAGCCACAGTGACGTTCCACGATCACAACCCCCCTCCTCCTCCATAGGATTAGATACCTAGGAGTGATACATTTTGTAATACCATGTATTTATATTTTGGTGGCTCAAGAGCCCCATTTTTGTATTCCGACACTATGTATTACCACATTTGGATGTTTATAAAAACTTTTATGATGATCGATTTATTTATTTACATGTGTAAAAATTTTATGTTTGTGATGAGCTTACTATCCATGAAACAAATGCCAATCTCACAAGCAGTTAGCATATGAGTCAGCAAATTGATTATTAATTCTTGGAACATGTATGTGTGTTATATTGTTAAATTGTCATTCTATCAATATCACACGTAAGAATCTTCTTAATAATTTCGGATCTCTAACATGGTACAAACCATTAAGCTGTGACATTACTAACTCCATATCAAGATGTACCTCAAGAGAGAGAATGCCATGTAAAATGGCATCTTGTAGAAGCTCAATAATGACACTATATTTAGCAACATTGTTTGAAGATGGCCATAAACATACACCTCCTGAAGATAATGCCTGACCTATAGGAGTATAAAGCACCCAAGCAGCAGAGGTTGAGTGTTGAGTCTAACGGCTTGGACCATCCACAAATCCTATGAAGGTGGAAGATTCCATTGACATTTGCCAAAAGAAACAGAAACTAATCACAAACCTAATCATCATAAGAAAAATACCTACCTATGCAAAACTGTACAATAATATACAATAATCAGCCTTGGCTAGAAATCATGCATAGTACTTTTTAAGATAGAGCCCATTTCTAGGCTCCTCCAAGGTGGTACCCTCATAATCCACTAACTCATAAGTACCCTTCTCTAACACACGTTGAACAATGTAAGGACCATGCCACATGGAGTTAAACTTTCCTACCCACAAGGGTTCTTTCTATTGATCCCACAAAAGGACCAAGTCTCCCTCACTAAACCTCCTTGGACAGGTAGAATTATCATACTGGACCTTAATGTGGCGCTTATTTACGTCTAGAGCCAACAAGGCATCTCGGCACTGGTCATCAAGTTGCTCAAGGTGGACCAAACGCTCCTACAATGGTGAAGTGTCTGGTAAGAGTTCTATGGCTAGCTTCAAAGAAGGAATCTTGTACTCAACCGACAATACTGAATCCACTCCATGTACAAGTTGATATGGAGAAAAACCCGTGGTAGTCTCAATAGTGGTTCTATAATCCCACAAAGCAAAATATAACATAATGTGCCAATTCGTCTTTCTTTGTGCCATGGTCTGTTGGAGAATGGATTTGAGTGATTTTTTCACTGCTTCTACCTGTCCATTCGCTTGAGGGTAGTAAGAGGAGGAATGCTCTTGCTTATACCTTAACATTGATGCCAACTCTTCCATCATACAATTCTAAAAGTGTGAGCCATGGTCAGTGACAAGCTCTTTCAGAATACCAAACCGAGTAATAATCTGGTTGAATACAAAATGTGCTGTTGTTTCACCATCGGATTTAACTATAGGCATAGCCTCATCCCATTTCGTGAAGTATTCAACATCCACTATGATATGATGATGCCCCCTAGCTAAAGCTAGGTTGCAATCCATAAAATCAAGCCCCCACTTAGTGAAGGGATCGGTGGTGATGATGGGATGTAATGGGGCAGGTTTCGAGTGCATATTACATGCAAACACCTGGCAAGGAAGGCACATTTTGACCGCATCTACACAATCCTTAAAGATCAATGGCCATAAATAACCCCCTCTTAATATTTTTTGGGCTATAGAAAGCCCAAATAAATGAACACCACACACCCCTCCATGGAAATCATTCAACACTACCTCAGCCTCTTCATGAGTTAAACAATGACGTAAAATGGAATCTACCCCATAGCGGTACAAAGTGTAATCCACTATGAGGTAATTTTTAGACACGTGATGTAGCCATCGTCGTTCATCCTGTGAGAGGTGAGTAGGGACCTTTAATGTTTGTAAATATATAATAATATCCCCATACCATGCGTCCAAATTTGAGATTAATAATATGTGCTCATCGATAAACGTATCTTCACAAACCAACTCCTCATCCTTGCTTGGGAAATCTGATATAAGCTCTACAAAAATTAATGATTTCTTTGATTTTGCCGAAACAAACTCAAGATCGAATTCTTGAAAGATGACAATCCATTTATTGTATTTTTCCCCAATCATTCTTCGAGTGAGAATGAATTGAAATGGATTGACATGGGCTACAACCAAGTTCTGGCGAAGGAGAATATAATGTCTCAACCATTGAACCACATGTACGGTACCTAAGGCAAGCTTCTCAACATGGGAATAATGAATCTCTGCATCAATAAGATTTTGGCTCAGATAGTATATGACATGCTCTTGGAACTCCTCATCCTCTTCAACCAAAACCATGTGAATCGTCTCCATGGACGCGGCCACATAAAGTAGAAAATCATGGCTATAGTCTTGGGGACTAATCACTAGGGCCGATGCTAGGGCTCACTTAAGCACATCAAAGGATTCCTGGTCTTGCTCATCCCAACAAAAGGTGGTGTCCTTTTTCAAAAGACGCATAAAGCCTCTAGTCAAATTGGAAAAATTGACAACGAATCTTCGTAAGAAGTTTTCCATTCCTTGCAAACATTGAAGATGTCTAATGTTTTTCAGGGGAAACAACTGAAGTATTGCCTCAACCTTCAAAAGGTTGACTCTTATACCCTCCTTGGAAACGATGAATCCTAATAAGCGACTAGACTTCACACAAAATATGCACTTGTGAGTATTTAACCTAACCAAATAATGGCGGCACCTTTCGAACACTAATCTCAAATGATAGGAATGATGCATTGTCGTACGAGAATGAGCAGCAAGGTCATAAAAAAATACTTTGATAATCGATTTGAGATCATGGAAGATCAAGGTCATAGCCCGTTGAAAAGTAGCTCCAGTGTTCTTAAGCCCAAAAGGCATTTTCCGATATGCAAAAGTTCCCCAAGGACAAATAAATGCAGTCTCATGTTGGTCCTCAGGTTTAATTTGTATCTGATTGTATCCAGAAAATTCGTCCATAAAGGAAAACACCTCAATACCCGCACACTCATCCAAAATATGATCAATAAATGGTGTGGGAAAATTTTCCTTAGGATAGGCATGATTCAAATCATGGAAATCAGTACATATGCGGATTGCTCCCTGCTTCTTATCAACCAAAATAGAATTTGAAACCCACTCCATTAAGGGAATGGGATAGATAAAACCGGCTTTCAACAGTTTCTCTATCTCTACCTTAATCGTGGGTGCTTTCCTAGGATTCACTGCATGCAAGCGTTGTCGAACAGGATTAGCATTGGGATAAGTATTAATCTTGTGTTCAACAATGCGAGGGTCGATACCTGGCATTTCGTCGTAAGACCAAGAAAAGATATCATGAAATTATTTAAATAGCTCGTTTTATTCTTGAATCTCAGCATGGGAACTTTCTGCACCAATATAGACATTCTCTATCCTGCCAAGATCATGAGAGATATTGATAGGAATCGTTGGAGATATATTTTCCATGTTCCAATCAGCCATCGGACCAGGAGAGCTTAATGGAACCATGGGACTACCAATTCTCTCATTAATAACCTCCCTAAAGTCCTCATGCTCCAAGAGGTCAAGCTTGGGAAGAAAGCAAGATCTATGATGCAACTCTTCCCATGGTGGCTCAACTCCCGACATGGCCTCAATAATCATTTCGTCTGAAGCAAAAACACTATGAGAAGACTAAACTGCCCATGTAGGCAACACATATGGGTCCTCCTCCTCCATCCGTGAAGAGGAAGGACTAGGCTCTGCAACACATCAAATATTAGCTTCATAAGCTACCATAGTTGCAGGCAACGACACGTCTATCACGATGGGCTCACTCGAAGTATTCGGTGTAGGAAGAATCCAAGGATCTTCCATATGACTTGTGTGAAAAGACACTGATCTCACAGATGTCGAAGCCTCACTGGACCTAGATCCTATCATAAGGATAGGTGCAGGACAACTAAAACTTCCCATAAGGGGTGGATACATGCCCACACCCACACTCCCAGTTGTTGGCTGAGAATGCTCTACAATCGAGATCGAAGCTCCCAAAGATGTAGTAACTAATGGATTCTTGAATGACGTTTGATCAATTGTAAGTATCTTCCAATTAAATGGAAAGCATACAACGTTAAATAGTGAAGAAGCTACGGCTTGCATACTATACATCCAATTTCTACCCAGCAAGAGATTGTAGTCAAGGGGCACATCAACCTCCTTGACCTATATCGCAATGGTCTTCCCTCCCAAACGAACTTTAAGGGAAGGAAGGATCCCATGTAGCCTAAACAATATCCCATCAAATGCAGTCGACATGGTACTGGATTTAAACAACTCAGGGGAACCTAAACCCTTCCAACATGATAAAGACATCACAGAAGTAGCAGCACCTTCGTCAATCACAGTGCACTTGACGGTCATGTTAAGACATTCTACATGAATCAAAAGAGACACATAGTAAGGCAAGCGAGGTTGAAGTCCTATGGTTTCAAATTTAATCATGGAGGAAGAATTATCATCATTCACACCAAGGGCAGAAAGCAAAGCCTTCCTTTGTGAAGGACAACTCCGAAGTACTTCTAATGCAGACATCGCACAAGGAGTGTGGCCCAAATCCTTGACAACAGAATAGTTCTGGGTGGCTCAGGCACTAGGATTATGCCCTGAACGCTTAAGGACTCCTTTAGGAATGCAAGGTGCAACCTTATGTTTATCCATAGGTTTTTCAATATGCAAAGGAGTCCCTAGTGGATTAGGTTCCTTTCCTGGGTTGGGTTGTGATGAACCATAGTCCTTCGCATGGGTCACAAGATTCATAGCACACACCATGTTAATACAACCATGACCACTACCCTCCGGTGGATCTTGATCCCCACCACACTAATCATGGGTCCTTGAGTTCATGTTTTGATTATGAGGTAAAGGGTTAGTCAGCACAGTTGGGCCTTGCGCTAAGAATCTCGAGGCTTCATCGATACGAGGGCACAAGTAAGTGAGGTGATTGTCCTTACATAACTTGCAAGGAAATGTAACCTTACATTTAGGTTGATTTTCCCCCTCATCATTACGGGCATGCTTTTTATTAGTATTAGCATTTTCATTCCTATTCCCACCCTTACGATTATTTTTACCCTTTTTTCTATTCCTTTGAGGTTTTCGATTACCCTTCTGGTCCAACGATTGTACCGAAAGTACACTCATCATTTGGGTGGGTTGAGACGAAGCCATGGATTTTCCTAAAGCAGATTGGTTGATTGACAATTGTTTGACATGCTGTACAACTAAATCCACAGGTTTAGCACTCGCACAACCAACAATTCCATCGGCATGTGGCCCAGGTTTAACTTTGGGGTCTAAACTAGAACGCGGAGCATTGGGAATGATCTCATATAAAAAACCCGATTGAGCATAAATCAAATCCAGTTCCCGTGCCCTAAAAATTGCTTGTTCCTCATTTTTCACTCTGGATGTAGAAACATCCTTTGCAATATAAGGCAATAATGACTTAAGGAACCATTCGAGGAGGAATTTCGGCGGTATAAAGGCTTTAATCGACCTCTTCCGTCTATGCCACTCTTGGATATGGTCTGAGATATGTGTGGATTTATCTTGCCGAAATGTCGACAAGAGTTTCATACCAACATCGTAACGCACTGGTAGCTAGAAGTGGTTAAGAAAATTCATCGCTAGGTCATCAAACAAAGCGAATGCCCCCCTAGGTAACTTTATATACCATTTCACAGCAATCCTTGTAAGGGTGCATTTAAATAGCCTTAAACGGATCGAATCTTGGTGTAAGGAATTTGAAGCATACCATAGGTGAAAGGTAGTAACATGTTCACTCGGATCCTCCCCCAATTTTCCCTCAAATTTGGGTATATCTGAGGGAATCTTAGTAGGGACAGCTGGCTAAGCTGGGTCATGAGATATAGGATTGTTCATCAATCTCGACAATTCATGAATATTTAGCGTTGTGAGGAAAGGGAGCCTAGGATGAGCAAGTTGGTGCACCACTCCCTCATAGTTTTGATTCACATAGGTCTGATTACCATAACAACCATGGCCTTTACCATGGTGCCGTCCTCCCTTTTAACCTGTGTAGGGTGGCATGGAAGCACCATAATGTGGTGTACCTTGACTATTCAAGGCTACAAAGCTATAATTTGGAGAGTAAGCAGGTTTTTGATCCCCATACCCATAAGGTGAAGAACCCTATCCATACTGCATCCCATAATAAGGTCCATAAGTTATCACATGAGATGTCCCATGAGATACTCCGTAAGTAGGAATATACGCTCCTAAAGTAGGAATATACATTCTGAAAGTAGGAATATATGCTCCAGAAGTAGTAACATGACCTCTAGAAGTATGAACATGACCTCCTGAAACAATGAGAGGTACTTGAACCTGAGAAACAACTGGTTGAGAAGTAGCAGTATGGACATGGCTCGTAGCAACATATTGGCCCAAAGGACCATGTAAGTGAGGTGGAGGGTGAACATTCAAAGAACTAGGGACAGAGAATGAAGGGACCTGTGAAATTATGTACATGTTTTTCCTTATAGTCACTCATCTTGGATCTGGTATCCTAATAGGATCACTAAACCTAGGCCTAGGAGAAATATGTGATGTAGCTTCCACTACTGGGATGGAAGGTACAATGTGACTTGTGCTCCCAAACCTCTCCACATGGTAAGGAATGAGAGTGCCCCGAGGCATAGTGTTAGGCTCAAACTCAGACTCGACATGAAATGCCAAATCATGTGTGGGAAATCTAGACATACCATAACTAGTGCTCGCGGGTTCAAAATGAGTCTCATCATCTTCTGGAATTCCATACTAGCAATGTGTCAATGGGGGATCAATGATAAAGTAAGTAGGTCTATCATGAAAAGTACCTATCTCAGAAATTATAGGACCTAACTCAGTCAAATCAGGTGAAGGATCATAAGTTGGAGTAAACTCCCCATCTTTCACTTGAATGGGAGAGGGTGGTTCAAGAATACCTTCAACATGGTCTCCCATCGTGTGTGAATCAATGTGTGAAGTAGTCCACCTGGACTGCTTATCTCTCTCTCCCAAAGGAGGAGGATATGTAGAATTCAGAAGTCCTACTAAATGATAAGAATGGTGAGGAGCAGCACCCAAATCCACAATGACACAAAAAATATAGAAGACTCTCTAATTACGCAAACCCTAGGTAAGCTAACGTGCACAGAGCATACACCAATAAAATCTAAATCCAAACACAAGCAATCAAGGGTAGGATAAGTGATCTTTTGAATGAAGCAGGTATGTCTTGCCTAGGAGAGGCTTGAGACTCCCATACAAAATAAGTGGAGGTACGTAACCAATTATTGTGGCACTCAGCTTCAACACGTAAAGCGACTGTGCTGTTCGACCCCATCCTGGCAGGGACACTCATAGAATAACCCCTTTAGAGTACCCCCTCAATATCCTAGGTAAGGCCACTAAGGTGACCTCAATATAATCAATTCTCAGGCAGATAGTCGCAGGCAGGATTGACCATATGGCAGGGTAGCAAAGCCTGCAACTCTCGAAAGATCCCCCAAATATGAATACAATTCTAGAAATATCTCTAGTGCTACTTAGTTATGACTAGGGGTCATCCCAATCAATAACCGCTCACATTGCCTCATGCTTACCTCCCTTTTGAGAGGAGGATCATAAGAAACACTGGTTATACCAAGGGATTTCACACACTCACTTGGACAAACACATACATGTTGTTGTTTAGTGGTCTTGGAGAATTTACCCACAATGAACTATTCCAAGACCCTAAAACCTAATCTTGTTGGTGAACCCTATCAAATAAAATAGTGTAGTTCATTTTAATTAAGCGTTGATCTTAATTGGCTTTATTACTCAACAAAGGTATATGGCCGTGCAACTAGCGGCGTTATGACACAACATGAAGCAAAATACACACCTAATAATCAATGCAAATGCATTGTGTCCATGAAAAATAGGGGATGCTACTATGTGAAATGCACAATTTTCTTCAAATGATAAATGCAAGATTTCCTATATGAAATCCTGACTAATACTTCAAAGCAAATCTAGTGCAAGTACTATGCAAAATGCAAGATGCAATGCATAATGATAATCAAATATTTTGGATTTTTTGAAATAAAAATGAGATATTAAAGAAAAAGAATGATTCTACAACCCCAGAATATGCAAGCACAATCAATCAACATGCAAGCAAAGTACTAAGGTAAAAGAAATCTAATGCACTAATCCCAAAACAAAAAATTGAAAATGCAATGACAAGAATGTTCTTCAAAAAAGAAATTTTACCCTAAAACAAACATCTTTGGTCAGAAACATAGGTGTATACAGACTCTAGCAGTATCAAAGGAGACCAAGAAATCATCAAAATTCACCCAACAATAATCAATCTTCCTCTAGAAGGAAAAACTAAGGTCATATGCGACTGTTCGCAGTAAACCTGCATGTGTACGCAGAAAGAGCAGTGAAACCTGCATATATACATGACTGTGAGTTAAAAACTCACGTACATGAAGAAAGGTGCATAAAAATAAAGGCAAACAGATAAGCTGAGACAAACTTCACACCAATCAGACACTACCAAGCAAACATGCCCCCAAACCAGACATAGAAACAGAGAAATAAGAGCACTTCAAAGTCATTGAATGCTGATAGAAAACCCACAAAGGACAACTACTAGGAACTCCCCAACAGAGTCGCCAATTCTTTTACAGATAGAAATTCCTATGGCTTGGGGTACCACAACAGACAGCTTGACTCCATAAATCAATCCTTTCCAATATGCAAGAGAAATCAAATATCTAACACTAAAGGATCAGACCTCATACCTTATTCCAGATGGTTTAAGTAGATCCCCATTGAGCTTTCCAACTTCAGCTTGAATTGATGAATCACTTCCTCAACAACAAGTAAACAAGACAAGCATACTATATATATTGGTGTTATATCTACTCTAGCATATATAATCAACAATGTATAGGCATTCGAAATCATCCATGGATCAAATATTCATTCAAACATACATTATTGGATAGGAAAAGATATTTCTATTAATATAAAATCAGAGATTACAATGAATACAACCTCTGTCAGCACATCTGTGAATCAGAGAAATTGAATCCGCCACTTGGGCCTCCACCACCTTAATCCTCCATCTCTCGATAGCAAGCTCACAAGCAAAAGGCAAGCTTGAGAAGAACACCAAAGTGCTCCAAGGGACAAAGGGATGCATACTCAAGCATAAGTTCCAGTAACAATAAACTATAATTTATTTGTGCTCAATTCTATTATGCCTTCAATGTATCCAAAGGGTTCTTGATATAGCTTTTTAATGGGGTAATGAAAGGCCGAATCCGAGCGATCTCAAGGCCGTTAGTTTTTCAATATTAAGCTAGCATTATGTTAGGATATTTACTGAGAGAATAACAAGCACAGCAATCAAAACACAAGAGACAATGAACACAGTGTTTTCCTCGGGGAAACCATAAAGGAGAAAAACCCGCAACTTCCTCAGAGATAGAATCAATACCAAAATAGTAAAAGCCCCAAAACAGTAAGTGATCTCTCAACATCAGTAATCTTCTTCTTGACTGGCCCTAGTAACTTCTCCTTCCTCAACTATGTGCTATACTTGCGTGGATGAGTTGTGTGATAAGTAGAGACCCTTGTTCTCTATTTATACTAATCCCAGCATGACTACAACCCTATAGGGCCAACCTCTGCTTGGAGAGTCTAATAACCCTAGTGCCCCGGAACTGCGGGGACTTTAACCCTTACACAATCGGAGGGTTACCCACCATGAATTGACATGACTTGTTTACATTATTGATCCTCTCGATCAGAACATCAGGACATGACAACATGACTCAAATACATAATAGATACATCCCAGAATAAACATCGGGTTACAATACGTAGATGAATACATTCCGAAGTTACAAATACATCAGCACTCCCTCTTAAATAGGAAGGTATTCTTTCGACACAATTTTCAGCACTAGTCTTCTTCTCTATATCAACTGGATCATCTCATCATCTGCATCTCTAGTCTTCTTGAGTCTCCAAGTCATAGGATCTGGATCATCATGGGACATCATCACTGGATATGGATCATCATGAGGCATCATCTCTGGATCTCGATCATCACTCGATCTGGATCATCATGAGGCATCATCACTGGGTCTGGATCATCACTCAATCTAGATCATCACTAGATGTCATCACTGGATCTCGATCATCACTCGATCTGGATCATCATCACTGGATGTCAATCATCACTCGATATGGATCATCCCTGGTGCTATCTCATGATTCTTCTCATTATAGGAAGTTCTACAGAGCTATCCCTTTTTCATGCGAGTTGTAGGCCAAGCCTCCATGTACGTCTTCTTTAGCACTTATATATGACCTACTCGTCAGAAGGGCTCGGCACTCACATCCACCAGCATGATAGGACACAAATACTATCATTTGTGAAAGGGCTTCAGCACTTACATCTGACCTACTTGTTAGAAGGGCACAATAGTCACATCCATCTAGGCTGGAACACATCCTTCTCACAATGATGGAAGAGTTTTGCACTTCCATCCAAGCTGGAACCACATCCTGCACAGAATGATGAAAGAACTATGTTCTTTCACCCAGGCCAGAACCACATCCTGCTCATAATGATGGAATATTTCCTCACTTTCATCCAGGCCGAAACCACATCCTGATCAGAATGATGCCAAGAACTATGTTCTTCCACCCAAGCCAGAACCACATCCTACACACAATGATGAAATACTCTCATCTAGGCCTAAACCACATTCTGCACACAATTATGAAATAAATATGTTCTTTCACCTAGGCCGGAACCACATCCTGCACACAATGATGAAATATTTCTGCACATACATTCATCCAGGAGGGAACACATCCTGCTCACAGTGATGAAAGGGCTTGCACTCACATATGATCTTGTAGGAACCAATCCTATAGTCATATCAGAATGGCCCCCAGTCCTCCTTGACTAAGCTACCTGGTAACTGACGAGGTGCCTCCATTCTCCTAGAGAATGGCAGTTGCCCCTACATCCGACCTGCTCGTCGAAATGGACAACACTCACATCTGACATGGGAGGGACCTAATCCTTTTTCCATGACAGAATGGTTCAGCCCTTACATGTGATCAAGTGGGAACACATCCCTCTATCAGATCAAAACGGTTACTAAGTCATAGACTAAGTGTTCCTGGTACCTCACCAGGAAGCTCCATTCAAAGAATGGCAATTGCCCTTACATCTGTCCTACTCGACAGAATGGCCAGCACTCATATCTGACATGGAAGGGAGAAACCCTATCACCATGATAGAATGGCTCAGCCCTTATATCTGACCTGCTCATTAGAATGGCTATGGATCTCAGCACTCATATCTGACATGGAAGGAATCAATCCTCTCACCATGACAAAATGGCTCAGCCCTTACATCTGACATGCTCGTCAGAATGGATTTGGGACTCATCCCTTTCCCTTGGAGGAAACCTCGATCTAGAGAACACCAAGCTTCTCCCTGAAGTACTTGAACTTTAGCCTAGCCAATGGCTTCATCAATACATCAACTATCTATTCGTCCATCACAACATACTAGAGCTTCACTGCTCCCCTCTGCACCATATCCCTGATATAGTGATACTTGATCTCGATATGCTTTGACTTGTCATGGAACACTGGATTCTCTGAAAACTTTACGCAACTCTGGTTGTCACAATGTATACAAGTAGCATCCCACTGGAGATCAAATATATTAGATAGTAGATTCCGCAACCATACTGCCTCACAACTAGCTGAACAAGCTGTAACATACTCTGCTTCAGTTGTACTCAGTGCCACATAGGATTGCTTCCTACTAAACCAAGAGATCACACCTGATCCCATACTGAAGCAACAAACTGAAGTGGTTTTCCTATCAATGGCACTACCTGCCCAATATGAATCAATATAAACCTCCAGGTTAATATTTTGATTCACATCGTACTTGAGTCCATAATCAATTGTACCCTTCAGGTACCTCAGAATATGCTTTGCAGCAATCAAGTGAACACTCCTCGGATCTGTCAAGAACTGGCTCAAGGTGTTCACAGCAAAGCAAATGTCTGGTCTTGTGTTCATTAGGTACATCAAAGACCTAATCATCTGATGATACATTGTAGCATCAACCGACTCTGATGAAGCATTTCTCAATAGCTTCATGTTTGATGCCATAGGTGTGGCCATAGAATTGCAGTCCATCATCCCAAACCTCTTCAGGATTTCTACTGCACACTTCCCTTTTCCAAGGAAGATTCCATCCGTAATCTGCCACACCTCCATACCTAGAAAGTAATGCATCATCCGCAAGTCCTTCATTTCGAACTCAGCAGCAAGCTTTCTCTTTGTATCAGCAATCAACCCATCTATACCTGTCACAAATAGATCATCTACATAAAGTAGAAGCATCACTTGGTTGCCATTCTCAACCTTATAGTAAAGGTTGGAATATGCTTTACTTTTGGTAAAGCCCAAACTGGATAGAATGCTGTCAATTATACCATACCAGGTACTGGGTGCCTATTTCAAACCGTATAGGGCTTTCTTCAATCTGCACACATGAGACTCCCTGTCATGTGTCTCAAAACCAAGTGGCTCTTCTACATACACTTCCTCTTCCACTACACCATTCAAGAAAGCAGTCTTGACATCCATCTGGTGTGTCTTCCATTTCATCACTGCAGCTAGAGCAAGTACTGATCTGATGGAAGTGTATCTGGCTACATGTGCAAAGGTTTCTTCATACTCTATTCCTTATTTCTAAGAGAAACCCCAAGCTACAAATCTTGCCTTATATTTTTCAATGCTACCGTCTGCAACATGCTTGATCTTGTAGATCCATTGGGAAGTTACAACTGACTTCCCTTTTGGTCTTGGGACAACATCCCAAACATCATTTTTCATGATCGATTGATATTCTTCAATCATAACATCCTTCCATTCTTTCTGTTCTACCACTTCTTCATAACTGGAAGGTTCTTTATCAATGAAATCACATAGTAAAGCTACATACCCAGAATTGGATTTGGTCCTCTTTATTTCTCTGTGATTCTCTTCTGGAGCCCCATATCTTTCCGCACCTTGGATAAGTTCACATACCCAAGCAGGTTTCCTCTTATGATTATTCTTCTCTAGAGGTGGATCTACAGGTCTATGTGGTTCTTTGAATTCTTGATCTTATTCTTGAGCTTCTTCATTCATGGTTGTATCATGAATTCTGGGTACTTCTACTTCTTCAAGTTGTTTAGCATGTCTCTTTCTGGATTTGTTGTAAGTTGTGTCTTCATCAAATGTTACATCCCTGCTGACATCAATCTTCTTGTATCCAGGGAAATATATTCTGTAAGCGTTCGAGCTTTTAGAGTATCCCACAAATATACCCTTCTTTCCTGAAGGATCTAATTTTGTTCTCTTCTCTTTTGGAATGTGTATGTATACAGGGCAGCCAAATATTTTGAGATGGCTGACTTCTGGTTTCTTGCCGGAGAAGAATTCTTCAGGAGTCTTGTTCTTGAGTACTCTATGTGGAGTATGGTTCTGTACATACATCATTGTTCTGGTAGCTTCCACCCAAAGATGCATAGGAAGGTCTTGATCATGAAGAATGGCTCTTGCAGCTTCCATAATAGTTCTGTTCTTCCATTTCGCAATCCCATTCTGTTGTGGATTATAAGGAGTGTACAACTCCCTCTAAATCCATGATTCTTTACATAGCTCTTTGAATTCATTCGAAGTGAATTCTCCACCATTATCTGATCGAATGGTTTTGATCTTCTTTTCAGTATGGTTCTCGATCAAGGATTTAAATTCCTTGAACTTATTGAATACTTCATCTTTGTTCTTCATGAAGTAAAGCCATGTCTTTCTAGAAAAATCATCAATAAAAGAAACATAGTATGCATACCCGCTTACTGATTTTGATGACATCGGACCGCATACATCGGAGTAGATGATTTCTAGTATGCTTTTGGCTTTGCTTTCGCTGCTGGGAAATGTCTTCTTTGTATTCTTCCCTTTCGCACATCCTTTGCAAACTCCATCATGTTTTGCTTGGAATTCTGGAAGACCTTCAATAGCTTTGCTTGCAACAGGTAGTGCTCTGTAATGCACATGTGCAAGCCTTCTATGCCAAAGCTCATTTGGCTCTATTGTGTCATGGACCAAGGCTTGTTCTGGATGGCCCTTAAATTTGTACAATCCTCCTTCTTGTTCTCCAATTACTACCGCATCGTCGATAATCTTTCCTTTAGGCCACATAATGACTTGACCATCTATGAATATAACCCGCATTCCTTTTGCATCCAATGCTGATATGGAGAGAAGGTTCTTCTTGAGTCCTGGCACAAACAATACTTCTTTCATTGTTAGAGACTTACCAGAGTCTAGTTTATATGAATATTCCCCACTACCTTTTATTGGATATTGGTAGTCATCTCCTAACTTCACCTTGTGAGGTGATTCATGTTCTGACAATCTTACAAAAGATTCCTTGAATCCAGTCATATGTTTGGAGGCCCCACTGTATATAAGCCAATCATCACTACCATGAGTAATGTTACCCGTGAGAGAAGAGATTAGAACATATTCATCCTCACTTGAAGAATCTTCACTTTAATATCTGGATATCTTCTTTGATGGTTCATCATCCTCTGCAGCATCAGCACGGTGTCTTCTTTTGTTCCCCTTCTTCTTTTGAGAGTATTTCTTGCTCTTAGGATAGTCTTTTGCAAAGTGCCCTATCTCATCACATGTATAACATCTTATTCTAGATAGATCTTTTCTATTGTTATCTTTATGATGAGGATTCCTACCTTTGAGGTGATGATGTCTTCTTCTGCCTCTCTTGGAGTGAACTATGAGAGCTTGATATTCACTTCCCATCTTCCCTTCTCGAGCTGCTATCCGAGATTCTTCTTGAGAGCACTCTTCCCATAGTCTGCTGAACTTGACTAGCTTATTTCTAGCACAGATTCCTTGAATGAAAGCATCCCATGACCTAGGAAGTCCATTCAAAGTAGTCATCACAATATCTGCATTTTCCACTTCTTCATCAACAGCTTCTAATTGTTCCTTGATCTGAGAAACCCTTGTGAAGTAAGACTGGATAGTTTCAGCATTCTGAATCTTCACATTCTTCAGTTGATTCATGAGAGTCATCTTCTGGTTTATGTTCTTTCCTTCAAACAACTTGGTTAGGGCATCAAACATAGCTTTAGGTGTCTTAAGAGAGGACACCTGTGGGATAACGTGATCCTTGATAGAATCATCAATGATCCTCTTTGCCATAACCATCTTCCTCTTATGTAAGGCCTTTGCCTCATCTCCCTCTGGAACTGGAACCTCCTCATTAATGTAGGATTCTAATTCATTCTCTTCCAGGACCAGGGAAATCCTATACTTCCAGGCCTGGAAGTTATCAGCTCCCTCAAGCTTTTCATCAAGCTTGGTATGGTGAGATATCTTAACTAAGAACCTTAAATGGAAATACAAAAGGTTTTAGATCTTACCAGGTTCAAGATGTTAGATCTGAAACTTGAGCTGAAATCCTGTAGAGTTGGTTCAGGAGCAAATTAGGGCTTTTCTTTTATGGAGTTTTGTTCTTCCAAATGCCTTCAAATTTGTCCCTAACTTCAATTTTGGGGAGGAGATCCATCTAGGCCTGGGGTCACTGAAAAATTCGTCTTTTGTGAAAAGTCCTAATTTTTGACAAGAGTGACAGGTCAAAAACTGAAAAACCTCAGAATTGGATTTTGCTTCGACAGAAAGATGTGCCCTAAGGAGGAGAGTTGTTCCACCTTACTTTTGCTGAAAATATATGGAGGAAGATCCACAAACTAGGAAGCCCTAGTTCCCGCAGCTGCACAGTGTCTTCTTCTCAGGTTAGCTCTGATACCATGTTAGTTTTTCAATATTAAGCTAGCATTATGTTAGGATCTTTACTAAGAGAACAACAAGCACAGCAATCAAAACACAAGAGACAATGAACACAGTGTTTTCCTTGGGGAAACCATAAAGGAGAAAACCCCGCAACTTCCTTAGATATAGAATTAGCACCAAAACAGTAAAATCCCCAAAACATTAAGTGATCTCCCAATAGCAGTAATCTTCTTCTTGACTAGCCCCAATAACTTCTCCTTCCTCAACTATGTGCTATACTTGTGTGGATGAGTTCTGTGATAAGTAGAGACTCTTGTTATCTATTTATACTAATCCCATCATGACTAAAACCCTACTAGGGACGACCTCTACTTGGAGATTCTAATAACCCTAGTGCCTCGGAACTGCGGGGACTTTAACCCTTACACAATCGGAGGGTTACCCACCATGACTTGACATGACTTGTTTACATTATTGATCCTCCCGATCGGAACATCGAGACATGACAACATGACTCAAATACATAATAGATACATCCCGGAATAAACATCAGGTTACAATACATAGATGAATACATTCTGAAGTTACAAATACATCAACAAAGGCATATGGAAGGCCAGGAGACAAATGAGTCAGATCCATGTCAAGGAAACCTCCAAAAGGATTTGAGAGTTCAAACCCACATATATATGTGATAAGGGGTTTAAAAGTCGCATATAGCAATTTTCACATGTTTTTAGGGATGGTCTAGGAAACATCAAGGGACAAAAAATGGTCGAAGGGGTCTAAGGACTCTACAGAGGGACAGGGGAAGGCCATACAAGTGTGATTCACCTGGTGTGGTAAAATCAGCTATAACAAGTGTGTACAAATATTATGAAATCCTATGGGAAAATTCATTCCCTCCACTTGAAATCCCCATCACAATGGAAGGACTCATGTGTACTCTTTTCACCACTGAAAATGACCCTTCCCCCACAACGACTTCATCAACAAAAACACCAATGATTTTCAGTGTGGAACAAATGTTGAACTCATCAATTCCTCCTATGTTCTTGACACCATTTTTGTACCAAACCCTCATTGGAGTGCAAGGAACACTAGTTATGGATTAATTAACACTCCTAGGAGTCACGTTAGGATTCTCGGTGTTGTACCTTATACCACCGTTTCCCAAAATAGATTCAAATCCCATTGTGCATTATGATATGGTGTTAGTATGATGAGTCACCCCTACAGTCCCACCCGGTGACCCCATGCCACCTGTGACTCAACCACAACCGGTAGTCATTAAACCACACAATGGGGGAATTGGCCAACCCAAGTTGAATACCCACACCAATGGAGGTATCAAGTATCCTAAGTTCAAATACCTTGCCATAATCGACCATGCACCTTGTTATGATATGGTGTTAGTACGACGAGTCACCCCTACAATCCCACCCGGTGACCCCATGCCACCTGTGACTCAACCACAGCCGATATTCATTAAACCACACAATGGGGGAATTGGCCAACCCAAGTTGAATACCCACACCAATGGAGGTATCAAGTATCCTAAGTTTAAATACCTTGCCATAATAAACCATGCACCTTAATGCACATCAGGCACAACTAAGACTAACATAAAGGATCCAACCCAACAAACATTGAAAGAACTAATCATACATCACACACCTACCATGCAGGTCACACCCCTATGCACTTTCTGTGGAAAACAAGGTCATGCAAAAAATATGTGCCTTACCTTACTAGAGCTAAGAAACTTGCTCAGTAGCCCTATTAGTATCACACATACCCGCCAAGATGAGACTTGGGGTACATCAAACCCATCAACCCCTAATTCCAAATCCTTATGCACCAACAAGGTGTGTTTGATTTGTTCTCAGTGTAGGCATTATACCCACTATTTCCCCAATATCTCATGATTTTTAAATGCATTGGCCACAATTCTGAAGCGAATAATTATTCGCTTACACAAATAATATTACCAAAAGACATGAAATATTAAATAAGCCATAATAATATATAAATTGATGATAGAATATATATGATGATAGATTACAAAGTGAGTGCCATATATATATATATATATATATATATATATATATATATTAATCATAGAGGCACTTTGGATACTATCCATGAAAAGATGCATCATTTTAGAATTGGTTACTAATAACTATTTATTAATTATTAATTATTAATTATTAATATCAATATGTATTAATATTTAATAATTAATATTGATATTTAATAGTTATTATTAATTATATAATAGTTATTTACTGATTCTTTATTGTATATATTTTTGTTCATTACATTGCCTCTCCCTTAGAATTGCTTTGTGCTCAAAGCAGAATTATGGAAGACTTTATCCCTTGTTCTAGCTCGTAACGCTTTCTCATGACATTGTGTGTTGGTATTTGCAACATTTGACGAAATAAGACGATACTTTCTTTTAAACATTGTGTGGAAATGTTTCATTAATTGTGAATTCATCCATCCGAGATATACCCTTAATGGAATTATTTGTAGATCGATTGTCGAGAGTTGTCGATTTTGTCTTTGCTCTTTGTAGGAATAATACTGGTAATTTTCCTTTTGATTTTTTTGTCTATCATAATGACTCTTGTGATTCGGATCGCGATAAGGAACTTGAATCGCCCATGAAGTGTTTACTAGAACTTCAACTTTTGGTGCTTCTAACGATTTTTGTAATTGTTTTTAAGAACCATTTTCTGTTAATGCTTGTAGCGATGTAACAATAAGATTGTTCTTTTGAACCTTGACAAGATTTGCATTGCTTCCCTTTTCTGATGTTTGAATTTGAGCCTTTGATGAATTCTCTATTGCGTTAGTCATTGTTTTTGCTTTAATTTGATGTTGGTTGTATTGACTTATGTGATTTGGGTGACGATAAGGTATTCGAGATGTTTATGGAACACATGTAGAAACTTTAATTGTTTGTGATTCTTGCGATTTATTAATTGATAATAACTCTAAGGGTTTTTTTAACTTCTCATTTTTTTAATTTTTTTATTTGTTCAGTCAACCCTTGATTCAAAAATTTTAAGCGATAATTTTCTTCATTTTTTTCTAAAAGTTTCTTATTGAAATAATTTTGGAGATCCACTTCCTTTTGGTTGAATTCCTCTTGGATTTCCTCTTGCAATATTTTTTCCCTTTTTAATTTCTTAATATGTGCGATCAAGTCTTGACTATGATTATTCAAACGAGTAATTTCTTCATCCTTACTAGCAACAAATTTTTCAACTTCTTTCTGCTTCTTTTGTTCTGACTTCTGATTACCCTGTGAAATCATCTATGATATATCCTAGAATTCTTCAGATGTTGGAGGTTCTATTTCTAACTTCATTGTAATATCTTGAAATGTGAATCTCTTTCTCTTATAGAAAAATGTCAGAAACTTATTTTCGACATTTAAGATGAAAGTCCCCAATGTTTTTATCTAGGGTAAACCAAAAATTATGTCACCGTTAAAGCTCCATAAGGAACTAACAATGAATTTCGATGTGACCATATAATCTCCAACACTCAATTGTAAGCCACTTATTTCAGTTCATTTTTTGTCCAAAAAGTCTAGTTCCTCCCTTATATTTTACTGAGGAATCACTAAATGGTTAGCGAATTTAGTACTAATATAATTATTTCTTTCACCAGGTGTGATAGAAACGGTGATATCATTCCGTGCAAGTGTCCCTTTAATTCTAAATAATATTGCAACATTTTTTTGTAAGGTGATAGGAAAAATTTGCTTCTTTTCAATATTAACATCCATATTCTTGAATTTTCTTTGAAGTTTAATCAATATCTCCTTATTTTTTTCCAATAGTTTGTAAAAATGTCAATAGATTGGCTGGTTGGGAGGAATGAGTGTTACCTTTCCCACCTAAGTTCAAATTTCACTTGCTTTTTAGTAGCAATTATTATGCACCCTTTTTATATTTTTTTTCCCTTTAGTTTTGTAAAATGTGCGTAGATTGGGTGGTTGGGAGGAATTAGTGTTACATTCCCCACCTAAGTTCAAATCTCACTTCTCTTTACTAGTAATTATTTTGCACTTTTATATTCAAACCCAAACCCACTTATTAAAAAACCATGTGTGGTTTCACTTTTACCCCTTTTTTGTTTTAATTTTTTGGGGGGGGGTTACTTTTACCTTTTATTTTTTAAGGACAAGGTCCTATTTTTTAGGGAAGCCCTAGAAGCTTGAATAGTAACTTCGCTTTGATACCACTTGAAGCAAATAATTATTCGCTTACACAAATAATATTACCAAAAGACTTGGAATATTAAATAAGCCATAATAATATATAAATTGATGATAGAATAGATATGATGATATATTACAAAGAGAGTGCCATATATATATATTAATCGTAGAGGCACTTTGGATACTATCCATGAAAGGATGCCTCATTTTAGAATTGTTTACTAATAACTATTTATTAATTATTAATATCAATATGTATTAATATTTAATAATTAGTATTGATATTTTTAATAGTTATTATTAATTATATAATAGTTATTTAGCGATTCTTTATTATATATATTTTTGTTCATTGCAAATTCATCTTACTCAACCCTTGGAAGAAGACATCCCAGAACCCTCGCTAACACCTTCTACTCCTAGTAGTACCATAAGCATCTATGTGCCATTGACTGTAAGTCCTCCTCACATATTAAGACAAGTCCATGCTATTTTCCCATGTTGAGAGTGTAAGTTAATGTCTCACCACACTTTTCAATGTCCATTAACAACTTCTTACCACACTCTTTGAATAGATCAAATACTACTTGCAAACGACCTCATCCTTGTAGGTGTACTCCTCCCAATGGTAGTGGAGGAAGATGATACATCGACTTAGAGTAGTAATGATGAAAAACTTCCAGTGGTATTCTTCTCATAGGGGAACCACTCACCATTAGGTCCCTCAGAGCTGAGAAGAAGTTCTCAGGAACAATTCCCTCCTGCTCTATCTAGTCACCACAATAACATCCTCTTCCTAAATAATGTCTCCTTTCCACAAATGGTTGACTCATTAGAGAAATTACAAAACCATACCATCACTACCCTAAGTACCACAACAGTTACGTAAGAGAATTTTCTGTATGATGAGGACATGTTTGAGGAATTCGTTTTTCTTATAGATTAGGATATAATGGAGGCAATGAAATATGACTCCCCCCCTTGGCATAGTCTCCATCATTGACTAACCTTTACACCCTAGTGATATACCAGCAATACACAATTGTATCAAAACACTTCTTACCACCAAATAAATTCAACTTGTTCAAGAATCCTATTCCCACTCTAACTGCTTTTGATGAAGGAAATGTGTCTAACATCTATCCAAGCACTCAACTCATCATCTATACCACTCCCAAGGTAGTTGAAAACACTTCCATTGGTCCCTCTTGTTCCCCGAAGGATATTAGTTATTTCACCACCCTCTTCAAAGAATTTTGAGACATATTTGCATTGTCTTATGCTTAAATTCCTCAGCTCGATCCAAAATTTTTTGAGTGCCTCCCAACATCCACTGAAGGTCAATAATACATCATTGTTGCAGTTGATAACTTCACCAAATGGGAAGAAGCCATTCCCACCTTTGACTGCAAAGTCGTAACCACCACAAGGTTCTTCTTTAACCATGTTATCACATGATTTGGTGTTCCAAAAAATTAGTGTTTAATCCATAGGATATTATATATGGTATTAGAGCGAGGGTCCACACTTGGGCCTATGCTCGACATCCTTCTGTATGTTGTAATGATTATGATATAGTGATGTATGTAACATATATCCTGGTTTGGGTATTGATGCTTGGATCTTTGTGAAAATAATAGGATGGATTTGGGAATGCAAGGAGGAAGAAGAGGAAGGGGAGGAAATACTTGAGAAGTCAGAACATATAGTGCATACACCCCTTCACTAGCTTGAGTACAACCTTGAGAGAATGAGGAAGCTAGCATACCTACAAGTTAAATGATTAATATGGTACACTCATTCTAGTGAATGACAAATGCATTGGTTAATCAGTTTGAAAAATTTGGACAAGGAGCCCCGGATCCAACAATCGCAGCCCTAGTACCCCCACTTGAGTTGACACAACGAGATTTGGAAAAATTCTAGTTCTTAGAATTTCATGGTGCCTTTGGAGACACGGTTGCATATGCATGGTTGGAAAAAAACACAATGTGATTTTTGTTGCGCACCTACTCCTCAAACATGAAGGTGAGTATGGGAATTCTAAAACTAAAGGGGAATTCCCTATTATGGTTTAAGATAGTTTTGTCACATCTAGGATTTGAGCTTGCTAAAGTGTCATGGGAACTACTTGAGGAACATGTGTTCAAATGGTACATGTCAGATGAATTTTTGGAAGGACAATTAAATTACTTCAATGCACTGAAGCAGGGACTTTGTTCCATACCTAAGTATGAGTAAATATTCATGGAACTTATGCGGTATGCACCACATTTGAGTACCAAGTAACTAAGGGTAAACAAATTAATTTTTGACCTTAACTACAACATTCGTTCAAAAGTGTGCATTTTTATTCCATGCACACTACATGAGGTCATACAACGAGCAATAATAACATAGAAAGAAGTTACTGGAGGCGTTCCACAATGACAACCTCAACCTATGGGATAGAGTGACCGAAATCCTGGGGTACAACCTATGAGTGCCCCAAGGTTGGGGATAGGGCATAGAGACCCTTACCCAAATCTTAGGATGGGAAATTAGAGACATGGAACTGGTGGGTCAAGAGCTCCATATGAGGCACGAGATTCGAAGAATTTTCAATGGGGAAACATGCCAATTGCACAATGACAACAAGACAATGGAAATATTGCTCAATAGTTTCAGCAAGGACCACCTCTAGGAGGATCATGTTTAACATGAGGGGGACCCCATCGACAAAATAATTTTCCACATAGAGAGAGAGGGGAAATCAAGGGAAACACCAAACTACAATGGGTGACATGGGGCAGGCTCATTAGATTCATGCATGAGTGAAACATTAGCAAGCATAACATCAGGCCATGAGGCTGGAAACCACAAGTATGATAAATGGTATGATTTTTTATGTATTAATTGATTCTAGATCTATTTAGAGTTTTATTTCAGCTAGATCAGTGACTAGAAGTTGACTGATGGAAATCGAGCAACAACATTTCAACATAGTCGAATTGACATTTGAAATAACCCAAAGGAATGGGTTGTTAGTTCGAGACTGCAAGTTATATATAGGGGTTTATGTTACAAAATTTTCCCTATATACCACCTCATTATGATCCTACAAAATCATAGTAGGACTGGATTGGCTAGAGGCCAATTCAACAGTTTTACATTTCAAGGTGAAGAATTTGGCGTTCAAATATGACTCCGGGAATAAGTAGATACTGGAAGGTACCAAGAGAGGAGTGTCTTTGAGATTGATCACTGCATTGCAACTAATGAAAAGCATGCGTACGGAATTTCATTTTTATGCAGTGACGACTATGAATGAAAAGTATGATACAGTAGATGTAAGTAAGTTAACATCATATATTGTTGCAGTTCACCAACATGTTCCGATAGGAAATTTCAAGACTAACGCCGAGGAAGGAAGTGAAGTCACCATTCAGCTCAATCCGAGAACTAAGCCAATAGTTAGGACTCCTTATTTCATGATCGCACCTGAGTTACGTGAGTTGCAAATAAAAATTCAAGAACTGTTGGATCTAGGATTCATCAGGCCTAGTATATTGTCGTGTTGAGTGCCAGTGATATTTGTCAAAGAGAAGGACAGGTCATCGATACTATGTATTGAATATCGACAATTAAACAAGGCCACTATTAGGAATCAATACCCTTTTCCAATGATAGATGATCTATTTGATCAAATGAAGGCGGCGACATTATTTTCAAAAATAGATTTGAGGTGTGGATACCATTAGTTGAGGAAAAGAGAAGATGACATTCCCAAGACAACATTTAAGACGAGGTGTGGCCACTTCGAGTTTGTTGTTGTACCATTTGGATTATTGAATGTGCTAGGTGTCTTTATGAACCTAATGAATGGCGTATTTTAGAAGTATTTGGAAAAAATCATCCAAGTTTTCTTGGATAACATTTTGATTTATTCAAAGAATTTTGATGAGCATGAAGAACACTTGAAGATGGTTCTAATATGTCTTATGGAGCATAAGCTTTATTCAAAATTGTCCAAACTCTCATTCATCTAGACAAATATTCATTATCTATGACATTTCATCTCAGGAAACGCTTAGCAGTCGATCCATCCAAGATTGAGGTGATATTGGCATGGCCAACACCAACATTATTTCACAAAGTGCAGAGCTTCATGGGACTAGCAGGATATTACCGAAGATTTGTGGAAGGATTTTTGAAGATTGTATGATATATCATTGAATTGCAAAACAAGAACAAGAAGATTTTATGTTCCAAACACTGTGAGAAAGAATTCATAAAACTGAAGGATTTAGTAATGACAACCTTGATTTTGAAGGTACCAAACATGAAGAAATACTTTTTCATATAAAGAAGGGTTTGGAGAAGTATTAATGCATGAAGGTAGGCCAATTTCTTAGGCTTATAGGAAAATTAGACCGCATGAGGAGAACTATGTGACACATGACCTGCAACTTGCGGCAGTGGTATATGCTTTGAGGCTTTGGAGACACTATTTGGTTAATAGAAAATTTGAATTAAAGACAAACCATCATGGGCTTCACTATATTTTCACTCTGAGTGAACTCAATGTGAGGAAATGACAGTGGTTAGAGAGGTTGAGTGGGTATTATTTTGACATCTTGTACATAAACAGGATGATGAATACGGTAGAATATGCATTGATTCAACGACCTCATATCTTCTTGGTATTGTCACTTACAACAAATTTATAGGAGAAGGTCCTTAAGATGCAACTAGAATACAATTAGTACAATGAAGTCAGGGAAAGAATAGAAGGGGCAGTAGTCAGAGTCCCTAAGTATGTAGGATACATAATTGAGAATGATGGATTAATGAGATAAACCAACGTATGTACATTTAGATAAATGAGGAGGTCCAAAATTTCATCATCTCAAAGGCCCATTAAGCGGTGTATATAGACACCCGAGGGGTGATGAAGATGAATATAGATATAAATCCATTATTTTTTTGCATGGTATAAAGAAGGATGTGGTAGAATTAATGGAAAGGTCCCTAGATTGTCAGCTTGTGAAGGTTCAGCATTGCCATCCAAGGGGTCTTTTATAGCCCCACGCCATCCCTGAGTCTAAGTGGGATCTAATATCCATGGACTTTATTGTAGGGTTTTCGATAACCTGTAGGAGGCATGATTCCTTCTTTGTGGTAGTAGACACATTAACCAAAATCGTATGCTTTAGAGGGAGATTTTGCACAATTTTCTAGGAAGCTTTAGTTACCCAACTGAATTTCAACAGTGCTTACGATCCTAAAACAGATGGTCATACTAAGAGGGTTAACCAAGTCCTACAAGACATGATCCACATGTATGTCATGGATCAATATAACCGTTGGTAAGAGTACTTACCATTGATGGAATTTGCCTACAATAACAACTCCATAGCTTTATTCAGATGGCACCATTTGATTTTTTCTACGGTCATCCATGTTGGACACCATTGAGTTGGGATCATTTGGAAGACAGAGTATTGGTAGGTCTAGAGATGATGCAAGAAATGGAAGAACAAATGCAATCCATTTGAGCATGACTGAGCTTCAGGATCGACAAAAAATTTATGTTGGTGCACATAGTATAGATCGAAGATATCAGGTTGGGGATAGAGTCTCCTTGTGGGTGAGGCCGCAGAAGAGCTCCATCAAATTTCACAAGGGATCCAACTTGTCACCGCAGTTTGTAGGGTCATTTGAGATTACTGAAAGATCGAGAACGATTTTTTACCGTCTTGCATTTCCATCATCATTGAGTTGGATGCATGATATTTTTCATTTTTTTGTGTTACATCAATATATATCAATGCATCTCACATTGTGGACTTTATCAATTTGTATATTTTGGATGAAGGGCACTTGTGGATGAACAAGTTTGTATTCTAGATTGACAAACTTGATAGCTGCGACGTCGACTAATCGATCAGGTGAAGGTGGAGTGGGATATTTATAGTCCCAGCTCTGCGACCTCAGAGGATGCATTTAAAATGCATATACATTTTTCGTACTTATTCTATAACTTTGGGACAAATTTTCTTGAAGTGGAGGTTTATGCAGAACCCTCTTTTCTTTTTGAGATTATGATAACTATTCTTTGAGGAAATTTTGTGACGAGTGACCTAGTTATTTGTATTATGAGTTCTAAAACTATGTATGGACATATTTTTGAGGGAATTTTGTTTTAGATGTCTTGGACATGTGAGAAAGAACTATTTCCTTATGAAAAATAACTTATGAGGAATTATCTTGACATATTGTTAAAAGATGAATAATTGGGGACTATGAAAATGATGTTGACATTGATCAAATGTGAATGCAGTTATATTATGATTTCCATTTATGAATGAAGAATCATGTGATGTTTTCATCAATGATTGAATATTGTATAATGCTTATGAATGATTGAAAATTTTTATGCCATATCTAGCATATACTCTGATGGTTTTTCAAGTGTGATATGAAAGCAAGGTACGTGAGATGCAAGAAAACATCAGTATACAAAGACTCTAGTTGAGTTGACAACTATGGAAGGTGATATCAATATTGTTTATAGTATGATTTAATTGTGTTATGTTTTTATGCACTGAGGTGCATGGACTTTGGATGAGTCAATAACCCTCAAAAATTGATGTTGATTCAATGTTCAAATTATGGTTGAAATCTTTTTTTATAAAATTCGATGCAGATGTTGTTTTATGTGCAGGCAATGGGATTACGATTTCCAATCGACCCACATCAAGTGATGGGGATGGAAAATTATACTTGTAAGTCTAGCAAATAGATGACGCAATGAGCTTTGAATATAGTGAGGAAAACTCCAACTCATTAGATGCATGAGGGTAGGTCACAAGTCGAATACTCACGAGGATCGTACTGGGGGGCATGCTATAAGGATTAGGCCTTATTTCCCATGAACTTCATCGACCTCCATAGGGTAGGCGAGTTGAGGTAACATTGGCTCAGTCAGCATACCAACTCCCCACCTATGGGAATTATCGAAAGGGCATGTGAGAAGCATGACACCTTGATAATATAGGTCATGATGAGAATGCAATAGTAGTCAACATTAATTTTGAATTGGGGGGATTAATAAAATGTTTAGAAGGATTTTTAGTAGAATTTCAGTAAGTTAATAATAATAATAATAATAATAATAATAATAATAAAATAAATCGATGAAATGAAATAAAACTAAATCAAGATAAATCAAGAAACAAAATTAAGAGAGTAAATTAAGGAACTAACATTTAAAGAAAAATCCAAACAAATGAAAAAAGAACAAGATAACCTATAATAACTAAAAAGAGGGTGGGTAAATAAAGAAATAATTAGTTAACTAAATGTGGTGCATGAAATGCATAGGATTTAATGAAAAGGAAAATAAAAACATAAAGAGAGCCCAAGCATGGTATCTTTTGACCTTCCATAGTTTTATAGCACACATATGGTTTTGTGGCTCTCTTACGAGAATATGGTTGAGGGTGTTGTTCAGTACAATATGAGAGAGGTTGGGAGCCTGCCAACAACAACAATAGCCTCATTGAGCTTGAGTGTCCCAAGGGGAGGAGAGTACCCATCAAGGTATTGTAGGGAGGAAACTGGTGGGTTTAACGTGATTGGCAATCCATCCAGGAGCTTGTGACAAAGGTTTCAACAGCAGAAGCAAATCTTGGGAGCAATAGAAAAACTCAATAAAGTAATAGCTTAGATCAATAATCTATGTTGTTTATTGATATTCTTGTAATTATTTAAGTAAAAAAAAAATTGGGTTAAATAGTTATAAAATGGATTGTTTTCTTAATTGTCTATTGTCATAACAAGCATCTTCTTGAATAGTTTGGGAGGCCACCACGAGTGGAATGAACCAAGTCATGGATGGAATTCTACTATTGACTTCAATTTCTAGCTGTAACCATACTATTGACTCATGCATGTAAGTTGTGCATGTAAAACATACTATTGACTCGTGACTAGACATCAAGTTGTGCCTGCAACCCTACTATTGATTCTTGAGTTTACCTTACAGCATGTATTTTGTTTCGAAGTGTGGAATTGGAATTGGTGTAGAGTTTTATATTTCAACTTGAATGCAGACTCTTGCACAAATCCATCAACTAATTTCACACTTGATGGTCTTCTGCAATATATTACATGGATCTATTTGTAAATGTCAAGGATGGTTGAGCATGGGAGGTCTTAATTTCTACTACTGGAGCCCATTTGTCATGAAATGCAGTGTGAATCCATATTCCACATATTGATTCTGCCCTTAACTACAACATTTGTTCTAAATTCTGCATTTTGATTCTACACACACTACATGAGGTCATACAATGAGCAATAATAACAAATAAAGAAGTTACTAGAGGTCGTCCACAACGAAAACCTCGACCTATGGGACAGAGTGACCAGAATTTTGGGGTACAACCTATGAGTTCCCTGAGGTTAGGTACAGGGTGCATAGAGACCCTTACCCAAATATTAGGATGGGAAATTAGAGACATGGAATTGGTGGGTCGAGAGCTCCATATGAAGCATGAGACCCGAAACAAATTTCCATGGGGAAACATACCAATTGCACAACGAAAACAAGACAATGGCTGTCTTTCTTAATGGTTTCAAAAGGGACCACCTCTAGGAGGATCATGTTTGACATGAGGAGGACCCCATCGAAAGAAGAATTGTCCACATCGATAGAAAGGGGAAAATAAGGTTCAACACCCGACTACAGTGGGTGACATGGGGTAGGCTCATCGGATTCCTGCAGTAGTGAAAAAAAAACAAGCATAACATTAAGCCATGAGGATGGAAACTACATGTATGATAAATTGTATGAGTTTTTATGTATTAATTGATTTTGGATCTATTGAGAGTTTTATTTCACCTAGAGCAGTGACTAGAAATTGACTGATTGAAATCGAGCAACGACATTTCGAAGTAGTTGAATTGACATCTGAAATAACCCAATGGAATGGGTTGTTATTCCAATATTATGAGTTAGATCTAGGGGTTTGTGTTGCAAAAATTTCCCTGTATACCACCTCAATATGATCCTACAACATCATAGTAGGAATGGATTGCAAGGTGCAGAATTTGACGTTCAAATATGAATCCAGGAATAAGTAGATACTGGAAGGTACCAAGAGATGAGTGTCATTGAGATTGATCTCTGCATTACAACTAAAGGAAAGCATGCATACATGATGTCAGTTATAGCAGTGATGAATATGAATGAAAATTCAGATATAATATATGTAAGTCAACATCTTATATTATCACAGTTCGTCGGCGTGTTCCCATAGGAACTTTCGGGACTAACGACAAGGAAGGAAGTGAAGTCACCATTGAGCTCAATCCAAGAACTAAACCAATAGCTAGAAATCCTTACTGCATGATCGCACCTGATTTGAATGAGTTGCAAATACAAATTCAAGAACTGTTGGATCTAAGATTCATCAGGCCTAGTATATCGTTGTGTGGAGCACCAGTGATATTTTTCAAAAAGAAGGACGTGTCATGGAGACTATGTATCAACTATCGACAATTGAATAATGCCACTATCAGGAATCAAGATGCTTTTCCAAGGATAGATGATCTATTTGATCAAATGAAGGGGGTGACATTATTTTCAAAAATAGATTTGAGATCTATGATACCATCAGTTGAGGATAAGAGAAGAAGACATTCCCAATACAACATTTAAGAAAAGGTGTGGCCACCTTTCCCAAGTCACCATTGCGCTTAATCCGAGAACCAAATAAATATCAAGGACTCCTTACTGCATGATCGCACTTCATTTGCGTGAGTTGCAAATACAAATTCAAAAACTGTTGGATCTAGGACTCATTAGGCCTAGTATATCGTCCTCTGGAGAGCCAGTAATATTTGTCAAAAAGAAGGATGGGTCATGGAAACTATGTATTGACTATCGACAATTGAACAAGGACACTATCAGGAATCAATACCCTTTTCCAGCGATAGATGATCTAATTGATCAAATGAAGGGGGCGACATTATTTTCAAAAATAGATTTAAGGTCTGGATACCATCAGTTGAGGATAAGAGAAGAAGACATTCCCAATACAACATTTAAGACGAGGTGTGGCCACTTCGAGTTTGTTGTTGTACCATTTGGATTATTGAATGTGCCAAGTCTTTATGAACCTAATGAATGACATATTTCAGAATTATTTGGCCAAATTTGTCCAAGTGTTATTGGAGGAAATTTTGATTTCTTCAAAGAATGTCGATGAGCATGAAGAATACTTGAAGATGGCTCTAATATGTCTTAAGGAGCATAACATTTATGCAAAATTTTCCAAATACTAATTCTTCTAGACAAATATTTATTATCTAGGACATTTCATCTCAGGTAACTCCATAGAAGTCGATCCATCCCATATTGAGGTGATATTGGCATGGCTAAAACCGACATATTTTCACAAAGTATGTTGCTTCATGGGATTGGCAGGATATTACCGAAAATTTATGGAAGGATTTTTGAAGATTGTATGATCCATCACTAACTGCAAAATAAGAACATGAAGTTTGTATGGTCCAAACAATGTGATAAAGAATTCGTAAAACTTAACGAGTTAGTAACGACAACCCTAATTTTGAAGGTACCATACATGAAGAAAGACTTTTTTTCGTATAAATAAGGGTTGCGAGAAGTATTAATGCAAGAAGTTAGGCCAATTTCTTAGGCTTATAGGAAACTTAGACCGCATGAGGAGAACTATGTGACACATGACGTGCAACTTGTGGCAGTGGTTTATCCTTTGAGACTTTGGAGACACTATTTGGTGAGTAGAAAATTTGAATTAAAGACAAACCACCATGCGATGCAATATATTTTTACTCAGAGTGAACTCAATGCGAGGAAAAGGAATTCGTTAGAGATGTTGAGTGAGTATGATTTTGACATCTCCTACATGAATGATACAATGAATAAGGTAGAAGATGCATTGATTTGACAACCTCATATCTTCTCGGTATTGTTGCTTACAACAAATTTATAGGAGAAGGTCCTTAAGATGCAACTACAAGATGATTATTACAATGAAGTTAGGTCAATAATAGAAGGGGCAGCATTCAAAGTCCCTAAGTATGTGGGATACACAACCAAGAATGATGGATTATTGAGATACAACCAACATATGTTCATTTCAATAAACGAGGAGGTCCAAAATTTCAGGTGAGGCCGCAAAAGAGATCATTCAAATTTGACAAGGGATCCAAATTCTCACCGTGGTTTGTAGGGTCATTTGAGATTGCCAAAAGATCGAGAACGGTTGCTTACCATCTTGCATTGCTATCACCATTGATTTGGATGCATGGTATTTTTCATTTTTTTGTGTTACATCAATATATGTCGACACATCTCACATTGTGAACTTTAGCAATTTGTAGATTTCAGACAAGGGGCACTTGTGGCTGAACATGTTTGTATTTTGGATTGACAAACTCGATAGCTGCGACGTCGACTAATCAATCAGGTGAAGGTGTAGTGGGATATTTATAGTCCTAGCTCCATGACCTAGAAGAATGCATTTGAAATCCATACACAGTTTTTGTACTTATTCTAGAACTTCGGGACGAATTTTCTTGAAGTGGAGGTGTATGTAGCACCCTGTTTTCTTTTTGAGATTATGATAACTATTCTTTGAGGGAATTTTATGACGAGTGACCTGGTTAGTTGTATTTTGAGTTCTAAAACTATGTATGGACTTATTTTTTAGGGCATTTGGTTTTGGATGGATTGGACATGTGTGATTGGACATGTGTGAAAGAATTATTTGCTTATGAAAATTAACTTATGTGGAATTTTCTCGACATACTGTTAAAAGATGAATAATTGGGACTATGAAAATGATGTCGACATTGGTCAAATGTGAATGTAGTTATATTATGATTTCCATTTGTTAATGAAGAATGTGTGATGTTTTCGACAATGATTGAATATTTTATAATTCTTATGAATGATTGACAAAACTTATCTCATATCTAGCATGTACTCTGATGGTTTTTCAAGTGTGATAGGAAAGCAAGTTACACGAGATCCAAGAAAATGTGAGTATACAAGGAATCTAGTTGATTCGACAACTATGGAAGGTGATATAAATCTTGTTTATAGTATGATTTAATTGTGTTATGTTTGGATGCACTGAGCTGCACGGACTTTGGATGAGTGAGGAACCCTAAAAAAGTGATGTCAATTCGATGTTCAAATTATGGTTGAAATATTTTTTTATAAGATTTGATGCACATGTTGTTTTATCTGCAAGTAATGGGATTACGATTTCCAATCGATGAACATCAAGTGACAAGGATGGAAAATTATACTTGTAAGTATAGCAAATGGATGACGTAGTGAGCTTTGAATAGAGTGAGGAAAAATCCAACTTATCGGATGCGTGTGTCGTGAGGGTAGGTCGCGAGTCAATTACTCATGAGGATCCTATTGAGGGGCACGCTATAAGGATCTGGCCTTATTTCTCATGAACTGTCTGGCCCTCCATAGGGTAGGCGAGTTGAGGTAACATTGGCTCAGTCGGCATACCAACTCCTCGCATATGGGAATTATCAAAAGGGCATATGAGAAGCATGACACCTTGATAATATTAGTCGTGATGAAAATGAAACAGTAATCAACATTAATTTTGAATAGGGAGGGTTAATAAAATGTTTAGAAGAAATTTTAGTAGAATTTTGGTAAGTTAAAAATAATAATAATAATAATAAAATAAATCGATGAAATGAAATTAAACTAAATCAAGCTAAATCAAGAAACACAATTAAGAGAGTAAAGGAAACAACATTTAAATAAAAATCCTAACTAATGAAAGAGGGTGGGTAAATGGTGTGGAGCATCCCAACAACAAGATGAATCAGTACAATGTGAGAGAGATTGGGAGCGCCCCAACATAAATATGGTGTGGTACTTCCTTTACTAGTTAAGTGTTGTCAGCATCATCGAGATTGAGTGGCCCGAGGGGAGGATAGTACCAGTCAGGGAATTATAGGGAGGAAACTAATGTGTTTAACATGATTGGCAATCCATCCAGGAGCTTTTGACAAAGGTTTCAACAATAGAATCAAATCTCGACAGCAATAGAAAAACTCAACAAAGTAATAGGTCAGATCTATTATTATAATCTATGTTGTTTGTTGAAATTCTTGCAGTTATTTAAGTAAAAATTCATTTGGGTTAAATAGTTGTATAATGGATTGTTTTCTTAATCGTATATTGTCATAACAAGCACCTTCTCGAATAGTTTGTGAGGCCACCACGAGTGGAATGAACCAAGTAGTGACTTCAAGTTCTAGGTGTAACCATAATATTGACTCGTGCATGTAAGTCATGCCTAGAAAACATACTATTGACTCATGATTTTCCCTCTCAAAATGTCATGCCTGCAATTCATTCCTGCGACCATACTATTAACTCTTGAGTTTTGCTCTGAAAAATTTGTGCCTGCAAGTCGTGCACGCAACCATACTATTAACTTGTGCATATAAGTCGTGCCTGCAACCATACTATTGACTCGTGCATGTAAGTTGTTCCTACAACTATAATATTGATGGTCTTCTGCAATAGAGTCCATGGCTCTAATAGTAAATGCCAAGGATGGTTGAGCACTGGAGGTATGAATTGCTACTACTGGAGCTCATTTGTCACGAAATGTAGTGTAAATCCATACTGCACATATGGAACTTATATTATTGGTAGGTAGGTAGTTCATTAGCAACAACATGTTAAAGGGTAACATTTCGACCAGCATTGGCAATTTGAGCAACCTTTTATATCTTTACTTGGATAATAACAGGATGACAAGGACAATTCCTAAGAGTATTGGAAAATGTGTGGAACTACAACAGTTAGACATATCGAACAACAATTTGAATGAAACTATTCCTCATTCTCTAGGGAATTGCAGGTCTATGGTGCCTTTGATAATGATAAACAATTCTTTGTCAGGTAGAATTCCATTGACATTAAAAAAATGTGTGGCTTTACAAAGGTTAAAGGTGTCTGAAAACAAATTTATTGGAACTTTAGACATAACTTTTCCAGCCTCTATGAAATTTCTATCTGCTCATTCTAATAGCTTCTCCGGTACTATCCTTGCATCATTGGCTCATTGCACCTAGCTTCAACTGTTAGATTTAAGTAAAAATAAATTAACAAGTGAGCTTTCTTAGTATATCAAATTTTTTAATGACTTAAGAGTCTTAACTCTTGGTTATAATAAGCTCCAGGGTGGTATTCCTCAATGGATAACAAATCTCACCCAATTGCGGGTGCTAGATTTATCCAACAATAAATTTAAAGGAAAAATACCATCCACTCTTAATGGAATGAAGGGATTGAAAATGCTTGGTTCTCCTGAAATCAGTAGTAACACACTATATGAGGATGTAAGAATTGTAATAGAGGGATATGAGTATGTTCTCACATATGTGCTAGAAGCAAACACCCTATTTTACTTGTCTGGCAATAAGCTTATTGGAGAAATACCTCCAAGTATAACAATTCTAAGTGGTTTAAGATTGTTGAAATTATCAAAAACAAACTAGAAGGGAATATTCCTACATATTTTAGTAAGATATCTACTTTGGAGTAGTTGGACTTGTCCCAAAATAATTTAAGCGGACCTATTCGTCAAGAACTCTCCATATTGACCAAGTTGGCATATATGAACATTTCATGGAATAAAATTTGTGGTAGAATCCCAAAAAGAAATCAATTTGACACTTTTAACTAGACATCATTTGAAGGGAATAGTTGCTTATGTGGCTATTCTTTACAACTATGCAAGAAAATAAAAAACAATAGCACATTGGAAGGAGCTAGCATTAATAAAGGACGTGATTGGCTAAGTAGTGTAGATGAACATGTCTCTTTGCTTGCATTGGGGTTGGGATTTGGGATTGGATTCATTGGAGTTGTATGTGTGATGTTATTGTGGGATAGAGCTAGGATTTGGATAATGCCTCCCAAAACAAAGCCATTTTATGGAGTGTACAAATTCCCTAAATAATTTGAAGTGTTGCGTTGTCTTCAATAAAAGATCAAAAATGTTATATACACTTTTAGATCTTAAGTATTATAATATTCTTATATAAAAATATATAATATAAATTTTCTATGTTAATATTAAAAATATTTCCTATATATTATAATTTTTTATATTTATTATTATTTTATTAAAAATATTTTTTATTATTATTTTTAAAGATATCTACTTAATTTGTTAAAAAAAAAATGTATATACATCCTCACTCTATTTTCCACAGAAGATTACAATTTGAATTAACACACTAAAATGGCATAAAATCATGAAAAATCATGGTACACATTTTTACTCATATTTTTTGTTTTTGATACACACATACACACATCTTTACTTTTAATATATTCATGATATACACATATTTACTCATGATGAGGAGGAGCAACTTTATTTTGGCTAATGGAATTCTTTCAAGGTGTTATTTAATGGTTCGTCATCAATAATTGATTGGTACACACAACTACTTAAATATCTTACAATTTATATTTATATTGGTCTTATAACTTATAATTTATATTTATATTTTATATCTTACAATTTATGTTTATATTGGTTTTAAGTTATAAATATGTTATAATGTAATGATTAGTTAGTGTTAAAGATTTAAAATTAAACATATTTTTTATAAGTTTGAGATATTTAACATGAAGTATATAAAAAATATGTATTTAAAAATTAAATTGATTTATTATCAAATTAATATAATATTGATAATTATTTATTATATATATTTTTTAATATAACATATTTAATAATTATATGAAAAATATAATTTATTTTAATTATTTTATTAAATATTAAAAAAACTCATAAAAAACTTTCAAAAAAAACTCTAAACAAAACATCTCTACTTACAACAATATCTCTATCTCGAACTATGAAGAAAGGCAGTACAAAAAAACCCTGACTCATGCAGAGGCCCATATACTACTCGTGGTCTTGAGTCTCGACATATACTTCTTTGAGCATTTCACTGATATGATATTTACATATTAGACTTTATCATGACGCGTTATTATTATTGTTTAATGTAAGTTAGGTTTTTATCATATAAAAATACTCTTTCTTTATAAATGTGAGGATGGTATTTGAATATTAGACTTGTCATGATTTGATTTTTAATTTAAATGTTAGCCTTTATTATGATTTGATTTTTATGTATTAACTAATTGTTATAAATTTAGTTTTAATTTTTATGTAGTAAGTATTCTTTATAAATTAGGTTTGGTAATGATTTATTTTTATATAAGTCACTGTTAATATTTATATGTTTTAATTTTTATATTATTTTAAGTTTATTATCTATATATATTAAGTAGTTAAAAATACATTGGTTTTTTTGATGAAGCTATGTGGGTCAAATTTTTTTGAGATATGTTTTGATTTGGATGTTTATAATTATTAAATTAAATATATTTTAATAAAAAATGAAAATAGAAAAGATCATATTTTTCTTAGTATGTAGGAGGTTTTATATTTATGCTTAAAAGTTCACTGTTTGTCTTTTCATCATATTGTTTGTTCTTTCATTGGATCTTTTCTAAGTAATTTAATGTCATTATATAATGTTTATTTAGTTCGTAATGTATTGTTATGGAGAAAGATAAATTATGTTGGTCAAACATGATTAAAAAAATGATGAAATAATTCAATTAATGATTATGAGATTTGATTAACATTTTAAATCCGTTTTTTTTAATAAAATTCTATTTTTCAATTTAATTTAAAATATTTTACCAATTTTTTCATTAACTTTGCTAAAATTAAAATTATTACAATTAAATCTAACAAAATAGTTAAAATAATTATTATTGTAGTTTCTTATTAAATTATTAAACCTTTTTTTAATATGAGCCAATTTTTTATAAATAAAAAATTGGTTATAAATTTTACATTTACATTTAAACATGTACTAAAAAATATTTGAATTTTACAATTCATATATATCATGATAATGATGATGATGATGATGATGATGATGTTGATGATGATGACGGTTAATGTCCCCCGAGACCAAAATTTGGTCTATTAGACCTAAGGAAATGAATTATTTAGTTTGCTTTGAAATTGTACTTCTTTGCTCAAAGCGTTTGGAGAGAGGCGTCACGAGCTCACTATAATTTTGACAAGTTAAAAGGCTAGGAAGGTCGGTATTGCAGCAAAGATTATGGAACTAAGATCTAATGTGGGTGTATGCACGGAACTCTAAGAGGAAGTGATTTTCATCCTCAATGTTCATATTCTCACAGAGATGGCAGATCCTTTCTACCCATGGTGTTTTAGGAACTTCCCAACGACTTGTTTCACTATGGAGCTCATGAGAGTTCGTTCTTATCTTGGCTATATTAGTTTTTTTCTTTGAAATAGTTTAACTTGATAGATACTTTTGATCTTCTAGAGTAGGGTTGATGGCCTCCTTATAATATCTTAGTTTTCTTTTAGCCTCTAGATCTTTTTCACACCACATTTTCTTTTTAAACATAGAAGTAACAATATTTTTAATGTTATTAATATTTTGTAGTGAAATAGTTTCATCGATCTCCCAATGGTTTAACCAAGTCCTCGTATCTTTATACCAACCTCGCTTGAGTCTTAGGTTATTTTGGGTGGAATTTAAAGCTATCTTAGGAAGTCTATGGTCTCCCATGTTATTGATTTTGTGCTTGCATAACAGGAGCCTAGTCATAGAGAGGCTCTCGATAGGGGAAAGACCCACTTCTATAAGGAGAATAGGGTAGGGTGTAATACTTTTAATTTTGAGGTTATAAGTTATAAAACACTTCTGGATTTGCTCAATCTTTCTCAGGGATTCTCTAGAGATGATGTAGCCCTAAACCTCACACCCATACAAGATAAACGGAATGACTAAAGTTTCAAAGAGGAGATTCTTCTTATCCCACATTGCAAGGTTTGTTGCTTTACAATTATTTTCAAGACTAGAATAAGCTTTCCACCTCCATTAATCCTTTTCTCAATGCTATAATTCCAGTTGAGCTTGTGATCAATATCAATTCCTAGGTATTTGTAAGAAGAAAGTTCCTCCAAGTTGCTATTTTCATACACAAAATTAGCGTAAGTGTCCTTCTTGGATTTGATAATCGTGACTTTTGGTTTTTCAGTATTAATAGTCATACCTATGGTAGAGCAAAAATCCTTAAGAATTCTTAGCTGCTTATCAAGGTAATATGGACACCTTGCCAAAAGAACAATATTGTAAACATAGAGAAGAAGGATGATGACTAGTCCAACTAAGATCATGCCAGCACAACCTGCTTCCTCTAAAAACCGTTATAGCTTATCGATGTAAATGTCAGATAGGGTAGGGGAGAGGGGGAAACCTTGTTTAACTCTGATATTACACTTAATATCTTTCAACCACCCCTCATTTCTCTTAAAATTAGCAATGACATTCTCATATAACCTTATTGTTGTAGCTCTCAACTCAAAAGGACCCTTTAGCTCTTCTAATATGTTCCATAGGTTATTTCTAGGTACCGTATCGAAAGCCTTTCTGAGGTCCACAATGCAACAAAAGAGATTGGATTTATCATTACGACATTCCTCCACAATGATCCTGAGTGTAACGAGGTGATATGTTGTTGAGTGTTTCCTTCTAAAACCCACTTGGCCTTTCACTCGCTTACCTTCATTTTCAATCCATATCCTGAGCTTCTTTTCAAAAATAATACCATATAACTTGGCTAAGAGAGGGATAATCATAATTATCCGATAATTAGAGGGTTTATTTGTATCCCCACTTTTAAAAATACGGATAATGAGGCTCTCAGTCCTTGGTTTAGGGAACCCTTGTTTGATTGCTTGATTGAATAACTTGTGTATGTGCGGGATGAGGACACGACCTCCAGTTTTTAAGATTTCTTCCTGGTAACCTTCAATGTCCTTAGGTTTTCCATTAGCGAGACACTTAACCCAAAAATATATGTTTTTTAATGAGAAACATTCTTCCATTATGAGCATGGTTTCAAAGTTATCTATGACATTTGGGGATTCATAAATCTTTTTAAGATAGGAATTCCAGCTGTGCAAAGCAATTTTATTATTATCTTTAGCCTTTTTAGTTAAAATCTGCCTCGAGAATTTATTAGAAGCCACCTTAGAGAGGTGTAAGTGATTTTCTTGTCTTTTATGAATATACTGCATTTTTTTCCTTTTAGTTAGGGCTTTGTATATTTTTATATTGTCAATTTTAAGAGACTCATCAAGAGCTTCCTTAATTTATCTCCTCACACTTTGACAATATTTATCATACCAAGGGTTGGTTTTTCTATTTCTTTTATTACTTAACACTTCAATCGAGAACTTGTTAATAGAATATGACAGGGTTGTAGTAAAATTATGATAGAGGTCTTCTATGTTGTCTATAATTGATAAGGGAAGCAAATTAGTTTTTAATTCATTTAGAAAAATATCATTTTTATTTCTATCAAAGATCAAGTTTTTTAAGCTATGAGGATTATCCTCTATGGGATCTCTATTCATAACAAAATTGAGAGTTACAATTAAAGGTCTATGATCTGAGTCACACTCGTGGTCGTTTAAGATGTCAAAATTTATTATTTCATTGTATAAAGGGATATCGAAAATAACATAGTCTACCATGCTGCTACCAAGCCCATGGATACAGGTCATCTGGCTAGAATTGGGTTACTTCTTTAGGCCATTGCAAATTATGAGATATTGAGAAGTACAGAGCTTGACTAGCTCAGACCCAAAAAAAAATTCCCTTATATCTTCCTAGCTTCTTTTGTATCTATCACCAAGAGTAAGGTCTTCGTCTAACCAAAGAGGATTAGGGTTGGAATGATTACTTAGGAGAATAGCTTGGATGCTTGAGGTTCGAGCACTAAAGTCACCGATTAAAAGGATGGTACCTTAATTTCTTAGGCTATAAATACCATTCTCTAACCCATTGTAAGGACAATTTTTATCTAAATTTTTTTTCTTATAGAAGTTAGAATTAACAGGGGCAAAAGAACATATTTCTATGTAGGTCTTTTTATCATTACTTTCAGTAATATCTATCCAAATATATTGGTTGCAAGGATCTTTTTTATAAATCCTAGCATGGGGGGAGATGTTCTTCCTATTGTAACAAGCTATACCCCCAATGCCTCTACAATAGGATCACTTGTTCCAAGTTGACCATAGAACAAAGCCATCTATGTTAGGGACCTTAGTTTCTTTGTGCTCCCAAGTTTCAACTAAAAATATAATATCAACTTCATTCTAGATATAAGTTATCTTGGGGCCTTTGTTCCATGGAAATCCCCAACAGTTCCAAGAAAGAATCCGGAGCATTAGAGTTTGACGGTTGAATGTCCTATTAAATTGTGTGATGCTATTATTTTTTATAATCTTTTGGTGTATGGTACTAAAGACTGTCTTTGTGTTTAATTAATGAAAATAGTGTTTTTTGGAAAAAAAAATGTATTATGACTTAAAATACTTAAAAAAACATTTTATTTTTTAAATTTGAATGTGAAGTACTATTTAATTTACTATTAATTAATGTTTTTAAGGTTGATTATCATGATTTGGCATTGAATATCAAATAAAAGTAATCCATATTAGGTACATGTTAATTAACACTCCACCCTTACACATGATAGTGGAACCTCAAGCTTTCAAATTGCAAACCACATAGTAGCAAACTTATCATTGTGTTGAGATCTAGTTCTTAATATTTGATTTGGGTAGTTTTTTTAATTGATGAACACCAAATACGATGTAATGCCCCGTATTTTGACCTAGGCATGTTTTTCAGTGAGACTTATTACAGTGTATTTGCTTATTATCTTTGGACACAGCTAGACTAAGTAAACTATATTTTGGCATGTTAGACCTGATTATATACTGATTATGATGCTATGATGTTATCATGATTATTCTCTTATTATGATGTTATCATGTTATCGTGTTTATAATATGATTATGATGTTATCATTTTGTTGATGCCTCGAAAATCCCAGGTACTGATAGTAGGGATTCTCCCCAATAATAGTTCCCAATTAGATCGTTTATTGTTTGGAATGGGGAATCTGTCTAGTTAGCAGCCCAACTACCGTAGAGTTAAAAGAGCATTTTAAATTTTTTTTACCAGTTGTGACCCGGTCCACCGTTTATGTAATTTTTAATTTTAATATGAAATGCAAGTTCCTAGACTAAATGCAAGTGACCAATGCGTAAGATCCTAACAAGAGATGCGCATGTTCTTACCTCTCATCTTATTGCTCTTACCCCACAATCACTTCTACATAAGCAAAGAAACAACTAATCTATTCTAAACTATCCCATCTAACCTATCCCCAAGGGAGCATAGATTATATTTAGTTGAATAATGTACTATAATGATTCTAGTGGAATTCTACAGGTAGCTGTCAAATTCTATAATACATAATTATAGCATAAAAAACAAACAAAGGTATCTCTGTTTTATTAACACATTCATTACTCATTCATATGCACAATATTTCTAACAGAAAGTAAAATAATTCATAAACTGCAGAAATAATGCAACAGGTTGGAACGATCTCATAGTTATGTAGCAGGATAAAGAATAAATAGTTCAACATTCAACAATCCACACAATCCATTTGGAAACTTGTACAGTCCTTCCTCCAACAAAATTTGGTTCTCTTTATTCATAAAAGAAGTATTTCTCATACAAATAGCTTCAACATATGTACGCTAGAAAACATCCTCTCTAATATCTATTCTAACCCTATTTATACATTTTACAAATGACCTTTCAACTACCCTATTCTCTTAGGCTTCCTTGACTCTTTGATATACAAATTTTGTCTTCTAGTGACTTGCACTAGAAAAATGGAAATAAAATAAAATAATTTACGAAAGGTGCCACATGCACACAAGGAACTTAGGATGACCCACTTGACCCTCCAACGAATTCTTTCTAGGAAACAACTTCTGCAGTGATGGTCTTGAAGTCCATAGGCTCCAACAATCTGACTGTGACTTCATGTATGGCTAGCTGTGACTTTATCTCAGTTGTTTTGGGTGGAGTTACCATGATTTGGTCCTCGAAAACACAATTAATGATTGTTTCTTGTGCAACCAAACCCTTTACCGCTTTATCAATAATGCCTTTAACATGTTGTATGATAAGCTCATCCTCTTGCAATCTGTCCTGGAGGTATTTCAAATGTTCCTCATGGTTAGGAAAATCTTGGAATCTTTTGTCCCTAGAGGTTTGACATCTATTATGTGTTGTGAGCACCCTCTTATAAAAATCCATACACCTCTCCAATTTTTTCCAGAACCTGACAGTTAATCTTGCAATGGCCTTGCTACTGAATCTATGTTAATTGTCCCTCAATAATTTATACAACTTCTAGTGTCCTTATTGTAAAATCGGTTGAGAATGTCGATATTTCCTGCAATCTTTTTTCAGCCCGTTTAATCTTATAAATTTATTCAACAAGCTTTAGTTGGACCTAATTTGTTTTCCTCCTGACCAGGAGGGCATGTTCTCGAAGAGGGGTAAAATCAACCCGCCATTCATTTGCTTCCTTGAGCTGAGTTTCCAAAGAACTATTTTGTGCTTCCAACTCTACTACTCGGGCCTTTAACTCTTCAGGTTGTTTATCAATTTCATCCTTTTGTGTCTCTAGCTCTAAAATCCTATTTTCAAGGTCTTTCTTTTCTCCCTCGGTGATGCTATTCAAAAGTACCAAGGCTTCCTTTTCTAATTCCAAAACTTGGTAGGCCTCCTATAGTCTTTCGAACTTTGAAAGAGTGGCTTCATGTTTTCTTTTCATTTCCTGACCTTCTCCTCTCTCTTCCATCAGAGTATCCTTCACTCTTACCATATTTTCGTTGTATTGATCAATAGTTTCTTTCAATTTGTCCACATTATAAGCATTTGCTTGAAGACCTGTGACATGAATCGAATCCATCAGTTGTGGATCTTCATGAGTACCTTTCATGATAGGTCTTTCAGTAATTGTGGTTACCTCAGGTTGGGTACCCTTCTTCAACTTATTTTCAACCCTACAAACAATGGCTTTCTGTTTAGGATCGAAAACTACCTTATCCAGGCTTGCAACTGCATTTTGTTTGGATGGGGTGAAGAGTACTAACCCTAACTCTTCAAGATGGAGATAACCTCCTGTTATTATTTCTCCTAAGGTAGAAGGAGGAACTTCTGGATTTTCCTTGGAAACATCTCATTCTTGATTCTCCATATCCTAGTCCTCTTGCTCTTTTATCCCCAGTTTTTTAGGTGCCTTCTCTCTCTCTTCTCTTTCTCCATCATTTGCTTCCTTTTGCATCCTCTCCTCTGCTTCCCTTTGCATTTGTTCTTATTCTCTCTGTGTTTGTTCTTCTCCTTCTCTTTTCCTTTGGGCCTCTTCGACTACTAATTTTTGTACTTCTTCAACTAATCTTCGAGCCTCTTCTTCCTTCTTCTTGGTAGCTTCTTCTTTCAATTTCTGCTGCCCCAGTAGTATTACTACTGCTACCTTTGCCCCTTGCTATTATACTCTTTTGTCTGAATCACTTATTTAAAGCAATCATATTACATGCATTTTTGAAAATTTCTTCATCCTTATCAAAGTGATCAGAGTATTCAAAAATTACTTTGTTTAGTGCACAATGTGCGACAACCTTACCCTCGGAATCATTCATGTGGAAATTATTCTCATCAGAGTGGAACTTTTGTATGTCCTTCACAAAATCTGGCGTGCTCTTCACTTCATGTCAAACAGAAAATTCCTGAATCCATCTATAAAAAACTGTCTTGCTGCTTCCTTATGCACGATGTAATTAGTGACATACTTAGGAAGTACTGATGGGGATCTAGTTCATTCGTACATCCTCAGATATGTGCCTACTTCAGAGAAAAATAATTCCCATATTCAATTATAGCTTCAAGTGCAATTTCAAACATAGACTTGCACTCTTCAAGGAATATTAATTGGTAAAGTGGCATCAGAAGTTCCTTAGAGATAAGCTTGTAAAAGTTGTGATACTTATGAGCCCATAATATCTAATAGGCAGTGTAAATGGGTGTCTTGGCCTCATTTCAACTACAGTTTAGTTTTGGGAATGGGTACATGAACAAGATGCAATCAATTAGATATGAGCCCATGTAGAACTCTAATTTTCTTTGTAGTAGTCCTCTTACTACAACACCTATGCAGGTAGACAAGTTGTTGGCAACAATTTCTTCCTACTTGAATATGGTACCTTGCATAGTTACATGATACATTAGTGGGATCTAGACTATTTTAGAGAACTTCCCATTGGACCTACTGAAGATTTTATTGAGCATCAAGGCTACAAGTTTGCTCGGATTGCACAAGCTAGCAGTTCTATATTATCCAGAGGCCTTCTGTTGAAATGGATTTCCCACTATCATCGTCATCTTTATGCATTCAATAGAGTCTAAACTTAGACTATTTATCCAATCATCTGTCATGCTAATTTTTGGGACTGGTAGATTGCAAGCTTTGGCCAAGTACGTAGGAGTGAAGGAGGAAAAACATTTTCCTTTGACATTATACATGATCATAGAATTTATGTCTACTTTAGGTCAAATCCAACCGATCACCTCGACACAAGGGAACAGTTCAGGTCCGGTAGATACCTTCATGATCCGAGGTCTCAATATGTTTTCATACAGGGGAATATCTTCCAAGCCTGCCTCTAGGGTTTTCTGGTCTTTGATTGTGGGATATATTTTTCCCCATTTGAACTTTGGTTGAGCTCCGGTGACTTCTTTAGTATCTTCATAAATTATTTCTATCCTATGAATGATTTCCAAATCTGACTCCTCTTCAACAAACTTGGATTTGTTATTTCCTTTCTTTGGCCTAGTGTTGAGTGAGGACTAAGGATGTGACAAAACCACATCAAAACATAGCTTATTGTCCCTGTGGTTAAACGCATACATTCATGCAAATAAAAAAAATGAAAATAACTATAAAATTGCAAGATATACAAAAAATATTAGCCAACAAATCATTTTTCTTTTCGCACAAGATTGCACTAATGGAGAATATAAAATATTTATTTTACCAAATCATCTATAGCCATCGTAAAATGAACTTGTGATGCGGAGAGACTCCGTATATCATCAGGCACCAAACTTAGGGCAAGGTTAGACCGAGATGGGGAATACTAGCTCAAACGCGGTCTTTGAATAGTCGACTAAGAAACATCAAAAACCAGTTCTAAAACTTACGCAGAACAAAACCATTTTTTCGCTAACCTTATCAATCGTGAGAAACAATCCCGAAGAAATGGAGGAAACTCAAATAAGATTAGGTCAAACTTGAAACTTCTAAAACCACAACGACAACAAAAAAGGGAAAAAATGGTTCTTGATAGAAATTCTAGGCCAAAACTCAAAAGCCGATGACAACCCTCTAAGCTTGGGACCTTGCTAATCCCCTATCACTGCAGATGAAAACAAACTAGTTGAGTAGCGACCGTAGAAAAAATCGACCCACCTTAGTCTCATTATTAACACACCAGGGGTCTGAGCTATCCATGGTCGATGTTTGAGCGGGAGAGACAAAAATGGCTTGGAGCAGGTGGACAACCACGATGGTCTACAACTAGGTCAAAATAAATAGGGCGACCAAGGATTTGAATGCAACCAGTTTGGGGAAAAAACCACCAGGGTTAGATAACACAAAGCAAATGAATCACATAAGTTGGGGGAAATATTTTCAACCATGGTAGAGTTAAAAAAAACAAAACCTAACCGGGTAAACACAGAAAATCCCACAACGTGATTTTAACAAACTTCGTTTATGAAATAGTTAAAAGATATAGTTGGAAGCCTACCTAGAAAATGCTAAAAGGGAGTGAAGTTGGTGAAGATGATCGAGGGATTCAATAAGAAATCAACAGCTATATGGTGCTCAAAACAGAGTAATAGCATGTTAAACAAAACCTTGCGAAACATATATAGAAAAAACAACAAACATGCATTAAATGTGGTTGCTCAGGCATTTACATTGCACGGGAGAAACACCATTTGGTGCCTAGAGCTAAAACTCATCGGCACGTCCCCAAATCGACGAGGTTAATAAAATATCCTATGACCATGTCATCTCCAAAAAACCTAAATCTATCGCAACTGTCGACTCGCTTCGTAAAAAAACCAACCACAAACAACATCGACACGGTTCATCCGATGCTTTTGACAACGCAAGGTCAGATACAAGTTATAGACTTTGTATCTTTCTTAAAAAATCTATTCAAATTATAACCGACACCATCTAAAAACATTGTTGGGAACATCTGACGAAAAGGTCTTCGGTTAACTCATAAAACAAAATCTAATTGATAGTGAAACTAAGTCTGAGGAGATCATGTCGGCTATAAATGGTAATTTTATCCACAACCACCGTCTAACTTGATCAAATTAATCCACCATTTCAATAGATGGAACCAGCTAAAACTCATCGGTTCCAAAACTTAAATCAAACCGAAATTGTTGGCTAAAAACCCAAACAATTTCCGACCGAGCTTAAACCATGGGAAAAATGGCTAGAAAAAATCGGATGAAAAGTCCAAATTTTTTTCACCGTGTCGACAAAAATCCAAAATTTATTCTGACACATCAGGACAAAAGTGAGTTTTCACTTGGTGCAAAAAAATCCTGAAACTCGCTCAGAATAAAAATTTAAGTGATGGAAAGAAACATTTTTTAAAGAGAAAAAGTAATCTAGGCAAGATCAAAGCTAAAATTCCAAGGGGGGACTGAAAATCATCAAAATTTTTGGGGTAGTTTTTGTAGCAGCAACAATTGGTGACTTGGGGATGGTGAACACATATCTCTGAGAAAACTATCTTTCAAAACACAAACTACTTTATGGAATTTCATTAGGGCAACTCATCCCAATATTTTTCAAGATTATTTAAAATTCTAGACTTCTCCAGGAATGTAATATTCGGAACATCCCTTTGATTGTAGTCCCTTGGGGTATGTTAACCAGGATTTAAAAGTCCCGATAACTCTTTTTGGGCCAAAATGTGAGATTCATTTTTTACCTTTGTATTTGGCTTCTTCTGACTATGACACCACATGATCGTAACAGAGTTAGATAGGTGCATTCTTTTGTTCCTCATTCCCATTCCTTTTGCATTCTTTTGATGCTCAAGACTATTGTCCTTCGAGTCTTCCTTGATTTCTTTTTTGGCTCTTGAGATTTGAATTAGGTTCTTTTATCCATAATGTCCTTTTGTGTGAGTGACGATTAGCTTCAACTCACGGACAGAGAAGAGCCTTTGGAGCAATCTTTTGATTTTACTGAATTAATTCTTCATAATATCTTCTCCATACAAATTTTATGTTCTGGAATTTTGACTCTTTATAGTAAGCCTTTTGTCTTTTCATTTCATGGCATGGGATTATTTTGAATACCATACACCTGTATGTTCTGTTTCTTTTCCATAGGTATTTTGTGGTGATGTTCCTATGATAGATATTAGTGTGAAATTGGATGGAGCCCAAAAATAGTATTTTAGACCTCATCTACCTTAGCTATTTTATAGGGTTTAAAATATCACTTCAATGTGTTCTTTAAATAGCTTCCCTTCAATAGTCTATCATATTAAAGAATCTTGTTCTGATAAAAAAATTGGTATAGATAAATTCCAATAAACAATTCTTGGATTATAATATTAGCAGTTTTTCCGGATTCCAATATCCCCAAGTGCCAAAGATTGAGCTGGATTATTCTAAAAACAACCTAAGAAAATCATTGAAAGAAAGCAAATCTTAAACAAAAGAAACAAAAGTAAATCAACATAAAGAAAACAAGAAAAAAATATTAAAAGAAATCATAAATGCAAATGAACAAGGGTTACTTATGTACAAAGGACTTCTAAGGTACTATGTGAAATAAGGTTTGAGAACCAGACCATTAATAGGAATATTCTCCTCCCAACCTTGTAAATCCTGTAACATATAATTCAAGGGTCCTAACTTTTCAGCAATCTGAAATGGGCCAACCCATAGGTGTTGAAACCTCGTATGCTTTCCCCTTTCATCATGCGAGAAATCGCACTTAAGAACCAAGTATCCAAGTTAAAAACTTCCCTTCCCAGATTTAGGTTTATCAAACCACCTTTTGACAATATCTTGTTGGTGCTTAAATATCTCTTTGGATTTGAGCCTAGTCTCTTCAATTTTCAGCAAGGTATTAATTTGAGCTTGTAAAACTTCTCTACGAGAGCCTTGTGAAGCTTGGGCTAACTGAGAAGATGGGAGTAAATTTTTTCAGGGTAGGATAGCCTCTTTCCCATAGACTAGAGTGTAATGAGACATGCCTAAAGAATTCTTAGGGGTGACCCTATCTACCCATAAAGCATTTGGAAGAGTTATATGCCAACTTCTCTTATTTTCTATAATAGTTTTCTTTAAAATTATGATAAGGTCTTTATTAGTTGATTCATCTAACCCATTACCTTGTGGATAATAGTTTGCAAAATAGTGTAACTTGATTCCTTTTTTCACTACAAAATTAAGTAAAATTAATTGATGAAAAATAAGATGGATTATCAAAGACTAGTGAAAATGGAACCCCAAACCTAGTCATGATATTTTCTTGCAGGAAGTTGGTGACTGCTTCCTCGTTCACTTTGACTAATGGAATTGCTTCGACCTATCTCGTGAAGTAGTCAGTAGTCATGAGGATGTATTTGTGTTGTAACAAAGAATTGGAATTAATTTCTTCGATGATGTCAATACCCTATTGTTTGAACGACTCTGAAATAATAACCGGCTGCAATGGTCTAGCTTCTTTTGATAGTCTCCCACTGCATCACTGACATATTTCACACTTTCTTACATATGGATGAATATCCTTAAACAATGTGGGTCAATAATATCAAGATCTTGGAATATCATGGGTAGTAGTGTCTCCTGAAAAATGTCCTACAGCAGGACCATCATGCAATTCTTTAACAACTTTAGAGGCATCCTCTTGTTCTAGGCATCTCAAAAATACCCCATCATAGTTCTTCCTAAAAAGAACTCCATCAATTATTTGGTAAGAGGTTGACTTTAAACAAAGTTCTCTTCCTTGTTTAGAATTCCAATGTTTTGTTAAATATCCTTGGTGGAGGTAATGTATCAAATCTTTGTACCAGGACTTAGGAGTTGTAAAGATAGGACACATATCAATCATATGCCATTAAACTTCATTTCCCCAATCATCCTCCTCATTGTTTTAATTTTCATCCATTAACTTGCACAACCCTTGTCCTTTGATAATGGTGGCTGGTTTTAATTCCGAGTCATATTCCTGTAAAGTTGTCACCCATTTTCCTTTTCGTTCACCCAATTATTTTTGTACAAAAAGGGTTCTGAGAGCCAGGTGAGCAACAATTAACTTGGTTCTATTTTTAAGAATGTAAGGCCTGAATTGTTTCACTACTTTAAATACTACATATGCATGTTTGTCAATGGCATCGTAGTTCAATTCAACACCTTGTAACCTAGTGCTCATAAATGATATGGGGTACTTATCTCCCCTTTCTTCTTTCTGTGTGAGGACTGCTGCAAGTGAGTTATCAAAGGCAAACATGTACAGGATAAAATTGTTTTCAAAATCAATACTTTTAAGAAAAGGTGCATGAGCTATTGTTGCTTTGATGTTATTAAAGGCACCCTTCTCTGAGTCGGTCCATTTAAATTGTACACTTTGATTTACCAATTGTTCCAAAGGTTTTACTATCTATGCAAAATCAAGAACAAACCTTCAAACAAGATTTATAGTAACCATGAATTATTGCATACCTTTTTTATTGTGTGGTAAGGGAATTTGAGATATGGATTCTATTCTCTTCAGGTCTATCGAGATTCCCTTTTTCAAAATAATATGGTCTAATAGTTTTTCCTCTAATACTGTGGAGATGCATTTATTAGGATTCAAAGAGATGTCATAACATTTTTCCCTCTATTCAAATATATTGGTTGCAAGGATCTTTTTTATAAATCCTAGCATGGGGGGAGATGTTCTTCCTACTGTAACAGGCTATACCCCCAATGCCTCTACGATAGGATCGCTTGTTCCAGGTTGACCACAGAACAAATCCATCTATGTTAAGAACCTTATATTCTTCGTGCTCCCAAGTTTCAACAAACAATATAATATGAACTTCATTCTAGATCCAACTTAGCTTGGGGTGTTTTTTCCATGGAAAGCCCCGATAGTTCCATGAAAGAATCCATAGCATTAGAGTTTGACGGTTGAAAGGCCTATTAAATTATGTGATTCTATTATTTTTTATAATCTCTTGTTGTATGGTACTAAAGAATGTAGTTTTGTTTAATTAATGAAAATTGTTTTTTTTTTTGGAAAAAAAATGTATAATGAATTAATACTTAAGAAAAAACATTTTATTTTTTAAAATTAAATCTCAAGTTCTATTTAATTTACTATTAAGTAATTTTTTTAAGGTTTATTATCATCATTTGGCATTGAATATAAAATCATACTAATCCATATTAGGTACATGTTAATTAACACTCCACCCTTATACATGATAGTGGAACCTCCGATCTTCAAAATTGCAAATCACATAGTAGAAAACTTATCATTGTGTTGAGATATAGTTCTTAATATTTGATTTGGGTAGTTTTTTTAATTGATGAACACCAAATATGATTTAACGCCCCATATTTTGACTTAGGCATGTTTTTTAGTGAGACTTATTACACTGTATTTGCTTATTATCTGTGGACTCAGCTAGACTGAGTAAAATATATTTTGGCATGTTAGACCTGGTTATATACTGATTATGATGCTATGATGTTATAATTATTATTCTCTTATTATGATGTTATGATGTTATCATGCTTATGCTCTGATTATGATGTTATCATTTTGTTGATGCCTCGAAAATCCCAAGTACCGACAGTAGGGATTATCCCCAATCATTGTTCCCAATTAGATCGTTTATTGTTTGGAATGGAGAATCCATCCGGTTAGTAGCCTAACTACCGTAGAGTTAAAAAAGCATATTAAATCTATTTTACCAGTTGCGGCCCGGTCCACCATTTATGTAATTTTTATTTTTAAGATGAAATGCAAGTGCCTAGACTAAATGCAAGTGATAAGTGAGTAAGAGCCTCACTAGAGATGCACAAGTTCTTACCTCCCATATTACATCTCTTGCCGCACAATCACTTCTACGGAAGCAAATAAACAACTAATATATTCTAAACTATCATATCTAACTTTATCTTATCTAACCTATCGCCATGGGAGCAAATATTATATTTAATCGAGTAATGTACTATAATGCTGCTAGTGGAATTCTACAGGTAGCTATCAAATTCTACAATACATAATTACAACATAAAGTATAAACAAAGGTAGCCCTATTTATTAACACATTCATTACTCATTCATATGAATGAGATTTCTAACAGAAAGTAAAATCAATCATAAACTGCAGAAATAATTCAATAGGATGGAACGATTTACAGTTATGTAGTAGAGTAAAGTAGAAATAGTTCAACATTTATCAATCCACATAATCCTTTTGGAAACTTGTACAGTTCTTCCTCCAACAACATTTGGTTCTCTTTATTCATAAAAGAAGTAGTTCTCATACAAATAGCTTTATCATATGTCCACTAGAAAAAGTCCATTCTAATATCTATTCTACCCCTATTTATACATTTTACAAATTACCTTTCAGCTACCCCATCCTATTACACTTCCTTGACTCTTTGATTTACAAAATTTTTCTTTTAGTGACTCACATTAGAAAAATAGAAATAAAATAAAATAATTTACAAAAGGTGCCACATGCACATAGGACAAAAATTAGGATGACCCAGCTGACCCTTGAATGAATTCTTTCTAGGAAACAACTTCTGTAGCGATGGTCTTGAAGTTAATAAGCTCCAACAATCTATCTGTGACTTCATGTATGGCTAGCTGTGACTTTATCTCAGGTGTTTTGGGTGGAGTTAACCTGCGTTGTTCCTCTAGAAGACAATTAATGACTATTGCTTGCGGCAACCAAACTGTTTACCGCTTTATCAGTAATTCCTTTAACCTATTGTATGATAAGATCCTCCTCCTCCAATATGTCCTGAGGTATTTCATATGTTCTTCATAGTTAGAAAAATATGGGATTATTTTAGCCACATAGGTTTGACATCTATTATGTGTTATGAGCACCCTCTTATAAAAATCCATACACCTCTCCAAAGTTTTCCCGACCTCAACAGTTAATCTTGCAACGACATTGCTGGTGAAATCCATGAGTTTGAATTCTATATTCATGTTCTTAGTTGTCTACTATGGAAACAACTTCAGAAATGATGAATTGGTTTCTATCCATGTCAATAGTCCCTGAAGAATTTCTACAAATTCTAGTGTATTTGTTCTGAAATTGGTTGAGATCATCGATATTTCCTGCAATCTTTTTTCATCCTATTTAATCTTATAAATTTCTTCAGCAAGCTTTAGTTGGACCTAATATGTTTTCCTCCTGATCAGGAGGGAATCTTCTTAGAGAGGGGTAACATCAACCAGCCGTTCATTTGCTGCCTTGAGCTGAGTTTCCAAGGAATTATTTTGTGCTTCTAACTCTTCTACTTGGGCCTTTAACTCTTCAACTTGTTTATCAGTTTCATCCTTTTGTGTCTCTAGCTCTGAAATCCTTTTTTCAAGGTATTTTTTTTTTCCATCAATGATGGTATTCAAAAGTACCAAGGCATCCTTTTCTTATTCCAAAACATGGTAGCCCTCCTATAGTATTTTGAACTCTGAAAGAATGGCTTCATGCTTTCTTTTCATTTTCTGGCCTTCTCCTCTCTATTTAATCAGATTATCCTTCAGTCTTACCATATTTTCCTTTTATTAATCAATACTTTCTTTCAATTTGTCCATATTATAAGCATTTTCTTGAGTACCTGCCACACTAATCGAAGCCATCAGTTGCAGATCTTCATCAGTACCTTTCATGATAGGTCTTTCAATAACTATGGTTACCTTATGCTTGGTACCCACCTTTAACTTATTTTCAACCCTCCAAACAATGGATTTTCATTTAGGATCGAAAACTACCTTATCCAGGCTTGCAACTGCATTTTGTTTTGACAAGGTGAAGGGTACTAACCCCAACTCTGCAAGAGGGAGATAACCTCCTGTTATTATGTGTCCTGAGGTAGAAGGAGGAACTTCTAGATTGTCCTGGGAAAAATCTCATTCTTGATTCTCCCTATCGTGGTCATCTTTCTCTTTTACCCTTAGTTCCTCAACTGCCTTCTCTATCCCTTCTCTTTCTTCATCAGCTCATTCCTTTTGTATCCTCTCCTCTGCTTCACTTTTCCTTTGTTCTTCTTCTCTTTGTATTTGTTCTTCTTCTTCTCTTTTCCTTTGGGCCTCCTCGACTGCTAATTTCTCTACTCCTTCAACTAATATTCGGGCCTCTAAGTTCCTTCTTCCTAGAAGCTTCTTCTTTCAATTTCTGCTACTCAGCAGTGTTACTATTGCTGCCTTTTCCCCTTGTTGTTATACTCTTTTGTCTGAATCGCTTATTTAAAGCACTCATATTACATGCATTTTTACAAATTTCTTCATCCTTATCATAGTAATTAGAGTATTCAAAATTTACCTTTATCAGTGCACAATGTGCAACAATCTTACCTTGGGAATCATTCCCGTGGAAATTCTACTCACCGAAGTTGAAATTTTCTAAGTCTTTGACAAAATCTGGCGTGCTCTTCACTTTTGAAAACTTGTAGTTTCCAACAAAGAAAGGAATTGGTGGGTAGAACTCATTCTTCATGTCAAATAGAAAATTCCCGTCTCCATCCAGAAAAAAAAAAACTGTCTTACTACTTCGTTATGCACGATGTAATCAGTGAAATACTTAGGAAGTAGTGATGGGGCTCATGTCCCTCTGTACATTCTCATATATGTTCCTTCTTCAGAGAAACAATAGTCCCCATATTCACTTATAACTTCAAGTGCACTTTCATACATACACTTGCACTCTTCAAGGAATATTAACTAGTAAAGTGGCATCAGAAGTTTCTCACATATAAGCTTGTAAAACCTGTGATACTTATGAACCCATAGGATCTGATAGGAAGTGTAAATGGGTGTCTTGGCCTCATTCCAACTACAGTTTAGTTTTGGGAATGGGTACAGGAACAAGATGCAATCAATTAGATATGAGCCCATATAGAACTCTAATTTTGTTTGGAGTAATCCTCTAACTCCAGCACCTATGCAGGTAGACAAGTTGTTGGCAACAATGTCTTCCTAGTTGAAGATCGTATTGTTGTCACTAGATCTGTCCCACAAATGTTCTATATTCTGGCAATGCACACGTGAAGAAAAATCCTAAATATCATTTCCAGAAAGTTCTCTAACATTGTTGCAAAATTTATGATTGTCTCACTCAGCCCGACTAGTTTTTATTTTCTCAAATACAGATTGATCCTCACCTTTTTGCATTTAAAATTGCATTGCTCAAACCTTGTCAAAATTTCTCACAGCCTTGAATTATTAACCCATATTTCTTTCTTTCCATTGTCTTTGAAATGCATAAGTTTCCCTTGTCATATAAAACCAAATTTTACTTTTTTTTAAATTAAAGTAAATATAAGATTAAACTATTTTAAAATCATTTTATGTGTTCTTTAAAATAATATTTTATATTTATCTCAAAAGTTTGGTTTTATGTTAAAATGTTTGGGTTATTTACCCAAGTTGAATGGATGCTAACGTCATAGTCTCCACTCCATTTTGAGTCTCTTAGAGAACATCGAAGTGTAAAGTGCCCAGCATGTAGGTTTCAAGATCCGTTAAAGAACAGAGCTTGGTTTTGCAAAAAACAATTCAAAACTGAGACATTAGTCTAGTATATTTTATCCAACTCCTTCGTTCCATGTAATTTGAGAATGATGCCTGAATTTGTTGGATTGAAAGTCTGATATCTCTCAAATTATGGGAAGCTTTACAAATATGCTGCCAGAGAAGATCGCTACACTAGTTTTATACATAAAGTATGTCAAATGCTTCAACCAAACATATTTTAGAAATTAATGACAGGTAGCAGGGTATTTCTACACAGAGTTTGAGGACAGACTAAGGTGTTCATTAACTATAGATAAGTTATGGTTCCATTTATCCAACATGAAGTAATTACACATAGATTTCAAGAAGATTTCATCAATAGTAAACTACCAGATCATTGAAGATCCAATTATTGAGGATACGAATCAACCGGTTCAGACATTTTAGGCATTTCATATTTTGATCAATGCTTAATAAAGGTCACCAGTCAGTATATTTCATGTTAATATATTTTTAGAAGATCTTTACAGCTCAATCCATATTTTCAGGAAACAACTCATCAGTTTGCAAGTTCAAAAGAGAAGATCAAATTCGATTATTCCAGATTTGGTGGCAGAACATATGAAGGTTTTCAAGGCGTGAAAGCAATCAAAGACAGATGAAAGAGAATTCAAATCTAGAGATGGATGTTATTTTTAGAATCTATTCCTAAAATCTTGTAACAACTATAGATGTTTCTTTTCTATAAAGACTGTTATTATCATTGTATAAAGGGAAGGGGAAGTTCTGCTGAGTCAAGGTTTGAATATTCTTATACTAGAGTGGCAGGGCATGTATGCACTCTGTTTTTGTCAATAGGAATTAGCTGCTTTGATAGTGACTATGATCATATGAGTCAGCTTTCTATTTTAATAATTGAATTTCATGTGTTGTAATTTTGTCTGGTGTATGGTCTTATAAATCCATTGCTAGATTCTCATGATTAATGTGAAGTTATCCTTAAGAAGTATATGTAGAACCTAGTTCATGTCTTTCATAAAGTCATACTCATAGCTTTGTCTTATTAATCTTGATTGTGATATATATACTTTTGTTCAGTATTTACTTTCGAATCTAGCTTGATTTTTGTAGTAAGCCTTACCTACCACCAAATTCCATAAATTAGTTTTCCAGTTATCCATTAAATCAATTTAAGATTTCTCTAATATTGACCCTAGCAGTTGAGGTTCAACTTTAGGGATAACATCTTTTGGCGCCGTTGCTGAGGATGAAGGAGCGAAGATATCTTCCCCAAGAAGAATGACAACGAATATATCCAGCCTTTGATGGTGAACAAGGGCTGGTGACATAGTGGCTGCAAATTATTCACCTAGTGACTCCAACTACTGCAGATCCATATTTCAAAGATCCATTGATGATTTCATTGTATTAATGAGGACTTCTGATCTGGCTTCTATCGTTTCAAGGTATGCATGTCTAGATTTTGCAGAACTTCCTGGTTTTCCGAATCTTCTTCCTTCGAATGAATATTTGCTGAGAAATGGTCCTAAATTCAATGGAGAAGATCTGATTTTAGCTATGAAACACATATCTAATTTTTGTGAATTTACAGAGTTACTCAGAGTTAAACATGAAGACGTCTTCATTAGATTATCCTATGATTCATTATAAGGAAAGTGTAAAAATTGGGTTGAAGATTTGTCTGTTGGGTCAATTAGATCATTAACAGAGCTTTGGATTATTTTTCTGAAGACATGGATGGACAAGACAAAGTTTAGGGAAGATTCTCTTTCCATTAAAAATTTCAAGGAATGGAGTGATATGAACATTGATGAGGAAATAGATGAAAATTTTTCTTCCCTTTTGTTTTCTTATTTAAAGTCAATTTCATGTAACTCAGATTCTAAAGTAATATTTTTAGAAGAATTTGCTGCATATGTTGAGAAAGAGATTGAAGCTTTAGAGTTCAAGATACAGAGTTTGTATTTTCAAAGCCCTTTTCAGTTGTCTTTTGATATCAAGACTGAGAGTAAAGACATGTTTGAAGATCCAAAACTGAGAAAGTGGTATGACCCAGTAGCCGACTATATCAAGGAATTTATCGATTCAAGGTTTCAATATTCATTTTATGATAAGTCTAAAAAAACAAACTTATAGATAGATGTTGATTTTTGTTCCTATCTTCATCTTGCTAATACATAGATCAATATTTTCATCAAGTATTCAAATACTTGTATGGCTTCGCTAAAAGCATGGTTTTACTTGATCAAGTTTCTAGTTTTGGTTAGTGTAGATAGTGTGGATAAATAATATTGGTGCTTCAAGCATTTCCTTAAGTTTACAGTGTGAGTAGTTTGAATTTATAGTGTGCTTTAAGTTTGCAGTATGAGAAGCCCAGTATTTCAAGGTTTGGAATAGGTTAGGAATAAGATATAAAGACTCTAGCCCAATGGAGCACTGGTACAGAGTAGAATCATTTCAGCATTTGATATACAATAGAACATATTGCAATCTTTAGTTTGCAGGCTATGAGTTTTCAGTTTGTGGGTTTGCAGTAGCATGAAGACTCCAGCCCAATGGAAAAGGAACTTAGTCTACTTGTTCTTGACATCTCACAAGGAGAATGCCATCCCCAGATGAAGCCAAATGTTGTCACCATATTTGACCCACAATTTATTTATATTCTGGCAGTGCACACGTGAAGAAAAATCATGAATATCATTGTCAAAATGTTCACTAACATTGTTCCAAAATTTATGACTGTATCACTCAGCCCGACCAGTTTTCCTTTTCTCAAATACGGGTTGATCCTCACCTTTTTGCAATTAAAATTACATTGCTCAAACCTTGTCAAAATTTCTCATAGCCTTGAATTATTAGCCCATATTTCTTTCTTTCCATTTCCTTCGAAATGCATAAGTTTCCCTTGTTATATAAAACAATTTTTTTTATTTTTTTTAATTAAAGTAAATATAAAATTGAATTATTTTAAAATCATTTCATGTGTTTTTTTAAATAATATTTTATATTTATCTCAAAACTTTGGTTTTACGTTAAAATGTTTGGGTTATTTACCCAAGTTGAATTGATGCTAACATCATAGTCTCCACTCCATTTTGAGTCTCTTACAGAACATTTAAGTGTAAAGTGCCGAGCATGTGGGTTTCAATATCCGTTAAAGAACAGAGCTTGGTTTGGCAAAAACAAAGTCAGAACTCAGACATTAGTCTAGTATATTTTATCTAGCTCCTATGTTCCATGTAATTCGAGAATGGTGCCTAAATTTGTTCGATTGAAATTCTGAGATCAGTCAAATTATTGGAATCTTTAGAAATATGTTTCCAGAGAATATCGGTGCACTCATTTTATACATAAAGTATGTCAAATACTTCAGCCAGACATATTTTAGAAATTAATGGCAGGTAGTAGGGTATTTCTAGGAAAAGGTTGAGGACAGCCTAAGGTGTTCATTAAATATAGATAAGCTATGGTTCCATGTATCCAGCATGAAGTAATTACACACAGATTTTAAGAAGATTTCATCAACAGTAAACTGCCAAATCATTGAAGCTCCAATTCTTGAGGATACTAATCAACTGGTTCAGACATTTTAGGCATTTCATATTTTTATCAATGCTTAATAAAGGCCGCCAGTCTGTATATGTCATGTTAATATATTTTTAGAATATCTTTACAGCTCAATCCATATTGATAGGAAACAACTCATCAGTTTGCAAGTTCAAAAGAGAAGATCAAATTCGATTATTCCAGATTTGGTGGCAGAACATATGAAGGTTTTCAAGGCGTGAAAGCGGTCAAAGAAAGATGAAAGAGCATTCAAATATAGAGATGGATGTTTTTTTTAGAATATATTCCTAAAATCTTGTAACAATTGTAGATGTTTCTTTTCTATAAAGATTGTTATTATCATTGTATAAAGGCGAGGGGAAGTTCTAGCTAAGGGCTAAGGAAAGGTTTGAATATTATGATACTGGAGTGGCAAGGCATGTATGCACTCTGTTTTTATTAATAGGAATTAATTTCTTTGAAATGACTATGTTGATATGAGCTGGATTTCTGTTTAAAAAATTGAATTTCATGTGTTGTGATTTTGTCTGGTGTATGGTCTTATTAATCCATTGCTATATTCTTATGATTAATGTGAAGTTATCCTTAAGTACTATATGCAGAACCTGGTTCATGTATTTCATAAATTCGTACTCGTAGCTTTGTCTTATTAATATTAATTGTGATATATATACTGTTGTTCAGTATTTTCTTTCGAATCTAGCTTGATTTCTGTAGTAAGCCTTAACTACCACAAAATTCCATAAATTCATTTTCCAGTTATCCATTAAATCAATTTAATATTTCTCTAAGCTTGACCCTAGCAGTCGAGGTTCATCTTTAGGGATAACAGGTACCTTGCATAGTTACATGATACATTAGTGGGATCCAACCTATTTTATAGAACTCCCCATTAGACCTATCGAAAATTCTATTGAGCATCAAGGATACAAGTCTGTGCAGAGTGCGCAAGCTAGCAGTTTCATATTTTCTTGAGCCCTTCTGTCGAAATGGATTTCCTGTTATCATCATCATCTTTGCGCATTCGATATAGTATAAACTTATACTATTTATCCAGTCATCCATCATGTTGATTATTGGGACTGGTATATTGAAAGCTTTGGCCAGGTACGTAGGAGTGAAGGAGGAAAATGATTTTCTTTTGACATTATACATGATCATAGAATTTATGTCTGCTTTAGGTAAAATCTAGCCGATCACCTCGACACAAGGGAACATTTCAGGTCATGTAAATACCTTCACAATCCCAGGTCTCAATATTTTTTCATATAGGGGAATATCTTGCAAGCCTGCATATTGGACTTTCTAGTCTTTGATCATGGGATATATTTGTCCCCATTTGAACTTTTGTTCAGCTTCGCTAACTTCTTTAGTATGTTCATAAATTATTTCTATCCTAGGCATGATTTCCATATCTTACTCCTCTTCAGTAGCCTTGGATTTCTTCTTTCCTTTCTTTGGCATAGTGTTGAGTGAGGACTAAGGATGTGAAAAACCACATCAAAACATTGCTTGGTGTCCCTGTGGTTAAACCCATGCATTCATGTAAATATGAAAACAAAATAGTACTGTAAAATTGCAAGATATACAAACAATCTTAGCCAACAAATCATTTTCCTTTCTACATAAGATTGCACTCATAGAGAATATAAAATATATCTTCTACCGAATCATCATTAGCCATCATAAAATGACCTTGTGATGTAGAGAGAATCCGTATATCATCAAGAACCAAACTTAGGGCAAGGTTAAATTGAGATGGGGAATATTAGCTCAAATGTGGGCTTTAAACGGTCGTCTAAGAAACATAAAAAACTAGTTCTAAAACTTACATAGAAGAAAACCCTTTTTCGCTAACCTTATCAACCATGAGAAACAATCCTGAAGAAACAGAGGAAACCAAAATAAGCGTGGGTAGACCTTGAAACTTCTAAAACCATGGCGACGACCACAAAGGCAAAAATGCTTCTTGACAAAAACCGTAGGTTGGAACTCAAAATCCAAAAATGAATGTCTGAGCTTGGGACCTCGCTAATCCGCTATCACCGTTGATGAAAACAAACCAGTTGAATAGCAACCAGATAAAAAATCGACTTGCCTCAGTCTCATCATTAACACACAAGGGGTCTGAGCTATCCATGGCCAGGGTCTAAGTGGTAGAGACAAAAACACGTTGGAGTGGTTGGACCACCATGTCAGGTCTACAACTAGGTCAAAAGAAATAGCGCGACCAGGGACTTAAACGCAACCGGTTCGATGAAAAAAACACAAGGGTTAGCTAGTTCAAAAAAAATGAAGCCCAGATGTTGGGGAAAATATTTTAAACCATGGTGGAGGTAAAAAAAAAAAAACCTAACCCCATAAACACAGAAAATCCCACAACGTGATTTTAACAAACGTCGTTTACCAAACAGTTAAAAGATACAATTGGAGGCATACCTTGAAAATGTTGAATGGGCATCAAGTTGGTAAATACAATCAAGGGCTTCAACAAGAAATCGACAGCTATAATGTGCTTGAAACAAAGTAATATCTGGCTAAACAAAATTGTGTGAACCATATGTATAAAAAATAATAAACACGCATTAAAAGTGGTTGATAGGGCATTTACATCGCACGGAAAAAACATTGTTTGGCGCCTAAAACTAAAACTCATCAGAACGTCCCCAAATTGGAGAGGTTAAGAAAACATCCTTCGACCATGTTGGCTCCAAAAAACATAACTATGCCGGAACTTTCGTCTCGCTTCATCAAAACACCATTCACAAATAGCATCGGCACGGTTCATCCAATGATTTCGACAACGCAAGGTTGGGTACAAGTTATAGACTTTGTTACTTTCTTTGGAAAGATATTCAAATTATAACCAACACCATCGGAAAACATTGTTGGGAACGTCCAATGAAAAGGTCTTCAACTGACTCATAAAACAAACTATGATCAGTAGTGAAACTAAGTCCAAGCCAATCATGTCAGCTATAAATGGTAATTTTATCCGCAACCATCAGCTGACTTGAAGAAATAACCCCCGGCTTCAATAGATGGAACCATCCGAAACTTGTCGACTCCAAAACTTAAATCAAACCACAACAGTTGGCTAAAAAACCAAACAATTTCCAACTGAGCTTAAACCGTAGGCAAAACGGCTGGAAAAAATCAGATGAAAAGTCCAATTTTTTTGCGTCGTTTCAGAAAAAATCCAAAATTTATTCCGACACATCATGACAAAAGTGAGTTTTCACTTGGTGCAAGAAAACCATCAAAATCGCTTAGAATAAAAAATTTAAGTCATGAAAAGAATTTTTTTTTAAAGAACAAAAGTAATTTGGGAAAGATCAAAAGATAAAATTCCAAAGGGGGCTTTAAAATCATTAAAAATTTTGGGCGTAGTGGTTGCAGCAACAACAATTGGCGACTGGCTGGTGAAGAAAAATCTTTGAGAAAACTATCTTTCAAAACAAAAACTTCTTTATGGCATTTCATTAGAGCAAATCATCCGAGCATTTCTCAAGATTATTTAAAAGTCTATACTTTCCAGGAATGTAAGATTCAGAAAATCCCATTGATTGTAGTCCCTTGGGGTATGTTAACCAGGATTTAAAAGTCCCGATAACTGTTTTGGGGACAAAATGTGAGATTCATTTTTTACCTCTGTATTCGGTTTCTTTTGACTATGACACAACAGGATCGTAACAAATTTAGACATGTAAATTCATTTGTTCCTCATTCCCATGCTTTTTGCATTCTTTTGAAGCTTAGGACCTTCGTTCTTCAAGTATTCCTTGATTTATTTTTTGGCTCTTAAGATTTGATTTAGGTTCTTCCACTCATAATGTCCTTTCGTGTGAGTGACAAATAGCTTCAATTCACGGACAGAGAAGAACCCTTTGAGAAATTCTTTTATTTTATTGAATTAATTCTTCAACACATCTTCTTGATACAAATTTTATGTTCTAGAATTTTGACTCTGTTAAGTCAGTAAATGTTCTCTTCAATTTTGGTTTGACTTCTCCAATTTTGGTTTGATTTATATTTTCTTTCAAAGCTTTCATTTACTTTAATTTTGATTTTGCCCTCCTTTTGGAAAGTTTTGTCTAGTGTTTATTTGAAATTTTGAGATTGCTTTAGAAATTTTGAATTTTAAGCCATAGGTTGGTTTTTGATTAAGGGTTTTTTAAAGTTATTTTATCAAATGGTGGACTCATAAGGCATATTTCAAGCATACCTACACTCAAGCAACTTTTAAAACCTTACACAAAATATCAAAAAGATGAAAAGGAGCGAAAAAATAGCACCAAGGATATTCTTGTAGCGCTGGAGCGAAAAATTACAAAGGGCGTGCTACAAGAATATCGCGGCCCTCTTATTTTCCGATTTTCAAGCAAATTCTTGTCATGATTTCAATTTTTGGGTGACTAATCTCATATGGTGATCTGTTTGATACGTGTTAGCTTCAGTTTTAACATGATTCTAGGTGGTTCTAAGTCGTAAAACAAATCATGGCCATCATTGCTCATAATGCGGGATAGTTTGATAGTTAGCAGTAAATTTCAGCCTCATGTGGCATGATTTACCTTTCACATGCATTGTCAGAGGAAAATAAGGTTCGTGGAGTAGGCTTAACCGCTAAAAAGAAGGATTCTGTCGCTGCAAAATAGAAGCAAGGAATTGAAGACTGACGAGAAACTAGGGCTTTGCAATTTCGTTACCTCCAGTCAAAGTGATCATAGAAAGACATCTGTACACTCAAGTAGAAGCATTTAACAGCTCGGAATCGAACTTAAATCAACTATTGCAGAGCATAAAGCAAGTATCTCTCGGTTACCAAGAAGTATCCATCAATTTAGGGTTTTTTCCGGTGGAGTTCTTTCTATAAAATTGATTGATGGAGAAGATGGAGTATGCTTTTAAATGAGATCTTACCCAAAGAAATAGCTGTTTGAGTCATTTTGAGGAGTTTTGTTGAAACAAAGCACTGAGAAATAGCCCTAGGTTTGAAGCATCCAGTCTTTGAATTTCGAAATAATCTGAGGTGAAAACTGTTAATGTTTAAACCCTCAAATTCACAGCAAAAGCTCTGATACTGATAAACATTGGGTTTAATGAGTTGACTGATCAAGATTGTTGGCAGACCTAGTTCCATTTTTGAAACTAATGCTACAGGAAGCATCATGTAGACATATTGCAGAATGTTTTGGTTTTACTCGCCCCTCACACAAGTGGTTTTCAATAGACTAAGAAGCCAGTGAATTTTTGTCACATTTGCAAAGTCAATGGTTTTGAAGAATGAGGTTGGCATTGATACACAGGGTTTGAGGAGAATCCCTTGGCTGGTTGAATAATGTGCAGAATACCTAATTTCTTTAACAATACAGAGGAAATCGAATACCAATTTGCAGCAAGACCTATACTGATATGTGTGGAAGTTTTTTGTTTTGGAAATTGATGGAAGTTGCAGGGATTTGAATAGTACATGAAAGCTTAATAACAGTTTGATGAGATGAAAGAGATAAGTGTTAGATGAACAGTCTGCAATCAATCTCAAAGTGACAACAGAGTTCATTCATAAAATACCTTTATTGTGCAGAGATGTTCATGAATCATGCTAACAGTTAACCTATACACAGACCTAGTTTGTATTATTAGGACAAAGCAATATGGAATCCCTCAGTGATGTAAATTTGTCTTCCTGTTGAGAGGTTTTATTTTACTTTTTAAAATAAACAGGTCTGTTCAGAAATGTGCAGGAAATTGTGAAGAAGTTTGAAGAAGCAGAAAACCAGTTTATAAAGCATCCTCTGAACCCTAAAACCAGACAGCTTCTAGTTTCTGAAGGGAAAAGATGGGAAAGAGTGGCAAAAGTGGTTAAATCAATAGGGCAGCCCACTAACTTAACCTGGATTGAGAATCTCCCTAATTGTGCTGAATTGTTCCAACAGGCAGGTTGGCTGAATTTCTTCAGGAAGATAGATGGCTACAATGCACAAGTGTCTTGTAAGTTTGCTCAGGGTCTGAAAGATGATATGGTTATTTTTTATGCTCTCAAATTCAAGTTGACTGTAGGACTAATTGTAGAGGCTACTGGGATCAGTAATGAGGGTGAGCCTTGGTTCAAGAAATTACCTTTTGACTTTGAACCTCAGAGATACCTGTTACCCAATGTGAATCCTGATTGGAATAAAGGTATTCTTATCCAAAATTCCAGAAGAGAGTGGGTTGAGCCAATTAGAATATTGCAAAGCTATGTGACTTGTGAGGGCAGGTATTCATATGTATTTAAATATCATTTTAGATTCCTCCAACACATAGTAGGAGTCTCAAAGATGAACCTGCCATTCTTCTTTTTGAAGAGTCTGCAGAAAATGTCCAGCAGGGTAAAACAACATGAAGATCACACATCCCAGTCAATTTTTCATCATGGATTGATCAAGCTAATCATCAGTACTATGTTGCAGCATGAGGGAAGAACTTGGGACTTTTTTTTGTTTTGGTCTTGTATTCATGTCAAAAAGGAAGAACAGCAGCCAAAGAGGCAAACTGATAAAGGAACTGTGATGATGAAGAAGCTAAGTCATAAACCTAAGCTCGAGGTCAAAATTGAGAAAATAGCTGAGCAAATGGAAGAAGAGGTAGCAGAGCAGGTGAAGCTGGACAGCAAATTTAAAAGGTCATCAGTTGGCACCACAAGCAGGTATTCATTGTTTGCAAAAGAGGAACTGCAGCTTAGGCAGCAGCCCACAGTACCTGCAGAAGATTCTGAAGAAACTAAAACTGTTGTTGAATAAAAGGCTGATTTACTTGAAGATGAATTTCAAACTAAACAAAGAAGTCCCCTCACCATTTTTTCTGAAGATGAGGGATACTTATTAGAATATGAACAGTTAATTGCTGAAGCAGAGCCAAGTGTTGAAGCCTATGGAGAATTTCTCATCTCAAAGAACAAAACAGATAGACCTAATAAGAATAAAAAGAGGACTGTAGCTACATATAAAAGGTCTAAAACTAGGCCAACCAATAAACTCAGATGGAACATGAAGAGGTTACTTAATCCCAAATTGAATTCCAAGCAAGAAACTATTTTAATTGATTCTTCCTCAAATGAGGAAGCAGAGATTAGTAAAAAGGACAGCAAAAGCAAAGGGAAATCAGCTGCTAAACCTTCTCCTTCTTCTCAGCCTGCAAAAGTGAAAGGATCACAGTTTGTAAAAGAGTTTGAGCAGCCCAAGTCTGAATTGACTGCAATAGTTCTTGAGATAAAAGATAAACTCTTAAAACAACAGCAAGAAGAAAAGGCAAAAGCATGTCCTGTTGAAAATCAGGAGTGGGAGGAAGAAGATGAAGCTATACTCAGGAAAGCAGGAATTATAAAAGAGCCTAATATTCCTACTGATTTCTCAGATTTTTTAATGCAGGATGCAAATATACTTAATATCCGTAGTTTTGATGAAGAAAATTTACAGGAAAGTATTCAGAAATACAAGCAACACATGAAACACTTACAAGAGACTAATGATGGGTTATTTAAAGTTAACAGAGGGCTTATAGAGGAGTTGCAGGATGTCCATAATCATTTCCTGGAGCTATCAGAAGTTTCCAAAGAAGTTCCTAAGAGGAAAAGAGTTTCTGATAGGCACTGTTTAAAGCTAGAGAAGACAGTTGAAAGTTTACAGCAGGAAAATGAAGACCTTCAGAAAAAGATAGTTGATATGGAGAAGAAACACAAAAGAACAAAGAAGAGGTCTCAAAGCCTAGATGGTATAGCACTACTTGCTGAAGCAGTGAAGCAGCTTTGAATCAGTTATGCTTTAGTTAGTATATCTGTTTGATAAACACTTTTTGTTAATGATTTGCTATTTTTAGCAATTCTGTAATTTTGTAAAAATGTATTTTTTTTTTACTTTACCTTAGTAAGTCGATGGAGACAGTTAGGATTAGTGACCTAACTGATTTTGTAGAAGATTACTATTTAGAGGAGTGAGAAAGACATTAGGAGGGTTCGATTTTTGGGAGCTTTCAGGAGGTCTTCAAGCTCAGTTGGTTTTTAGACTTGTTTATGAGTAAGGTACATAGCTATTGTATGCAGCGGTTGATGAAACTATGAGATATACATGACTTTTATCCTTCAGTTGTTTGTATTGGCTTCATTTTTCTTCTTGTCTAGTTGCTTAAAATTGATAGATTCATTGTTGGTTAATGTGTGTTGGCTGGTAATGCCTGTTATTTATGTATGAACCTCAATGTTGTTTCTGATTGGATCTTGTTATATATGTCATGCATCTTTATTTTCTATTGCTTATGATTCAGTAGTTGCCTTACTTATGAATGTATTCCCTGACTGTTTTAAAAGTTCACAACCAAAAAACACATTGCAGAAACCCTAAACCCTAGTCTTATTTGAGTTTTATATTTGAGATTGTGTTGGCTTGTTTCTATGGCCTTGGAAACAATTTCTGGCACAAATATATTTGGCGCCATTGCCGGGGACGAAGCTAAAGCATATCTTCCCTGGGATACTTATCATTTTTCCTGGTTTAAGAGGTGGACTTGAACCAACATCTTTGAAGGCTATTTTTTCACCAATTTGTCACAGTGGCTTCTAGAGGAATTGGAACCAGGAGCAGACCTAATTCTCCATTGCAACTGGGTGTGACAGACCCTGAACATATTTTAAAAACAGCAAGAAAGCTCAAAAGGTCTCAATATTTGCCAGCCTCCTGTGACCCTGACCGGTTGGGTGTGTTAGTACATTCAGCTGAAACCTCACCTTGGATAAAACCTACCATTCCTGAGAGTACTTTTCAAGTTTTTACCAATCCTGAAGCCTTTTTGAAAGCTAAGACTGCTTCTCCTGGTAAAATACCCCTTTTCCAGTTGAAAGTAGGAAAGAGCCCTTTCCAAGAAAGTTCTAGTCAAACTTCCTCATCTTCAAAACCTCAGTCCAAAATGGCAGCTCAAAACCCACCCATGGATATGATGGATAGGATGGTTGCAGCCAGGTATGCACCATTAGCCTTGCCCCAACCTTTACATGCTTTGCCTGGAGGAGATTATCAGAAGTATATGCCTAGGTTCAATGGGCAGGGGGAAACCGCTGCTGAAGAACATTGGGAGGCTTTCCTAAGTTATGCATACAATCAGAACATTGAGATTAAAGATGTATGGATGAGGGTATTTGTTCAGAGCCTCGATGGGGATGTAAGAAAGTGGTTCAGAGAGTTGCCTGCCAATTCAATCACCATAATTGAAGAACTTCAAGATCTTTTTCTGAGGCAATGGGGAGACACAAAGGACCACACTTACTATATAACTGAATTTGGAGCTCTTAGAATAAAGAAGGATGAGACGGTTGCTGATTTCTCTAAAAGGTTTAACAAAATGTATAGTAGAATCCTAGCAGAAATTAAACCTACTGAAACATCAGCTAAGCTTACCTATGCCAATGCATTTGATCATGAATTCTCTTTGCTACTGAGAGAAAGGAGAGCTGTCACTTTGCTGAACATGCAAGATGCAGCATTGGAGGTGGATTCAAACTTATTGGCCTCAAACAAACTTAAAAAAGAAACACCCCAACAGTTGTATGAAAGAAAAGGAAAGAAAGAAGCTGTTTCAACAAGTGCTGCACCTCAGTCTGCTGAAGCCAAGATATATGAGATGGCTAAGCTAGTCAAGATTCTTACTGCCAAACTAAATAAGTTAGAGCTTGAAAAGAATTCTGCTAAACCTGCTCCAGAAGCTGAAAGGAACCCAAATAACCAGAATCAGTTCAGGAGGTAGTTTGCTCCTAGATTTATACCAAGAGAGCGCAGAAATAATGACATCCAGCGTGAAAGGAGAGAGAATGAAGATCAGAGAGTGCCCCCACCTCTTCAAAATAATGTAGCTGATGAAGAAGAGGTTGATGAACAGCTGCTTTTTGAAGAGACTGAAACTGATCAGGATATGAACCACTTTGGAGATGGATTGTCTGCAGGTTTTGTTACTGAAGAAGATTTTCTGAATTCAGAATATTATGATGCTGACATGTATGAAGTTGAAGATGATTTAGATTTTGAGAAAACTGCTGTAAATGTTGATGTTCAATAGAAGGCACCTAAGAAGATTATAAATCTCTGATCAGGCCCAAAACAGGTGGTCCAAGCTCCCAAGAAGAAGGCTACTGCTCCTGCTGCAAATGTTCCTGCTGCAAATGTTCTTACTGCAAATGTTCCTGCTACTAAACAAGTACCTGATCCTGCTACAGAAAAGAAGCATTCTGCAGAAAAATAAAAAAAGAATCCTGAAATTGAAGAGGTAAATAAAGTTGTTCAGAATTTCAATTTGGAAACTGAATTAGGAAAACTGAATATTCCTATACCCTTGACTGAGTTAATAAAGAATCCCTCATATAAACAAACAGTCTTGAAAGTGATGAATTCTGCTAGTAGTCAGCCTGTTTCTGATACTGTAAATTTACAAGAAGAAAGCCCAAAGATATTCATTGGATCTTCCCTAGCTGAGAAAACAGAAAATGAGGCTGGTGCTTCACCCCCTTTTTATGTCACCTTGACTGTCCATGATCAAATGATCCACAATTGTCTGTTAGATTCGGGAGCATCCCATAACTTAATGCCCAAAGCTGTGATGGAAGCCCTTGGTCTCAGTATCACCAAACCTTACCATGATTTATATGCTTTTGACTCTCAAGCAGTGAAGTGTCTAGGAGTAATTAAAGACATGGTTGTCAATCTTACTCAGCTGCCCATGAAGAGTGTCATAATGGATGTTGTTGTAGCTGATATCACACCCAAGTTTGGTATGCTTCTTTCAAGATCCTGGGCAAAGAAGGTTGGAGGAACCTTACAAATGGACCTTTCATATGCCACCATTCCTGTTTTCGATGGGTAAAATAGAAGACTGTACAGAGAGCTGCAATTTGCTTACATAGTCACAGATGATAAAAACCCCACTAATCATCCATTGTACTCTGTTGATAAAGATCTTGGTACATGTATGTTAAATTTCAGTGCTGAGGACAATTTAGGTGGTTTGTTACAAGTGGAAAAAGATCAGCCTATAAAACACAGCAGAGAAGAAGAAGATGCATTGTGGGAGCTGTATTTTGATGGATCCTCTTGCAAAGAGGGTGCTGAAGCTGGAGTTTTGCTCATTTCTCCTGGAGGTGAGATAGTGAAACTCATGTATAAGTTGGAATTTGTTACTACTAACAATACTGATGAGTATGAAGCTCTGCTACTGGGATTGAAGGCTGCAAAAGACTTAGGCATTCAGCAATTTTCTGCATTTGGCGACTCCGAGTTAGTTGTTCAACAAGTAAAGAACAAATATCAAGTAAGGCAGGGTTTGTTGAAGATCTATAGGAATGAGGTATGGGATATGTTGGAAAATTACTTCATAGCATTTAATATCACTCATATTCCAAGAAATCACAATGAAACTGCAGATTCATTATCTCTAGCAGCCACCTACTTCAGAATTCCAAAAACTACCCAGTTAAGGTATCCTATAGAAGTAAGGTACAGACCATGTGTACCTGACAATGTGAAGCACTGGAGGGTTTTCGAAGATGATATTGAAATCAAGAAATTTCTTGAACTGAAAGATGAGTTTTCAAATGCTCAAATTGATCAGGATGAAGGAGAAGAACAGGATGATGATTCTGCTGAAAGTGAGTCTGCTGAAAATGAATTTCCTGATGTTAGAATAATTCGTCAAGATTATTGTAAATAAATAATAAATAGGAATATGAATAGATAGGAAGGCGAAAAGGTTGGTAATCAACCGCCTCATTGTAATCTATAAATTAATGTTTTAGCCATGAATAGATATTGATCGGGAGTTATTACCTACAAGTGGTATCAGAGCAGGGATGTCTGCCATAACTCCTGCTACATTTCTGCCCATTACTGGCATTCTGCTTGCCAGTCCATTGCCAGACTGCTCCATCAGTTTGCCAGTGGAGTCGCATGCAATGTATGCGTTACTCCATCTGCCTGCGTTTATTCTCTGCAAATTTTTTTGAATTACCTAACCCTAATTTCTCAGGTGAATGAATCGCCCTCCTCCTTTTGCATGTTGAGTTTGAGGCTGCATTGAGAAACAATACCAGCATTATGAAGACTGAGATATCGGACTGAGAATAAAGTCTGTGTGAAACAATAATTTGTTGTGAGAGCTGCGACCCATGTTTTGAAGCTCTAAAACGTCCATGACCAGATTGTAGAGGAGCGTGCTGGAAAAGGTGGGGTTCGACAGCTTTGTTTCCCTGGTATACTGCTGCGAGCAAGAGCCACACACTGAACAATATTCTAAGATTAAATTCGCCTTATCTGGTTTTTGGGAGGCCACGCCCGGTTATCTATGTGAATTTGATGGTTATCTTCCTCATTCGTAGACCAATAGCTATTGTCTAGGTCACTATTTCTTTGTCGGCTGGCCTATCATTGTTGCTTCAACGTTATTCCTTGCCTCAGCCTCAAACTGAGGCCCCCATTCCATGGACTGCATATTCATATTATTCAGCATCTCAGAATTCAGAGTATAACCACTACTTCCAGTAGTTTGTTCACAATACCCTCTGTGAATTTGACTTATTTGCGTTATATATGTGATATCTCACCACTGCATTTATGCTGAGACTACAGCCTTGCTGAAGACTACGTTAAACCCTAGATTTTTGCGTGGAGACTGTGTGGAGAAACCATCCTGCGTGGAGACTGCTGCCTGCTTAAAGAATTGGTGTGAAGACCAGCGTATTGGTGTGAAGACCAGCGAATTGGTGTATCTTGGTGTGAAGACTAGCGTGGAGAATGCTGGTGTTTGAAGACTGGGTTACTGCGTTGAAGACCCATTTACTTTCATATTTTGTGAACTGCGACCCATATTTTGCAAAATATCAAGAGCTGCGAATTCATGCTGGAAGTTTATAATCTGAAGACGTTGGAGATAGCTGCCTGCCTGCGTTGGACTGAAGATAGCTGCATTGATATATGTTGATAGACTGCGTTGATATTGGTGGAGATGCTCGTATTCTTCTATTGAGGTCGCCTTGCTATTCTGGAGATTACATCCAGTTCGCTGCACAACATTTTTTCAGTCTCAGTGTTGTGCTGTTTATTGTTCTGCTAAGCGTCGTGGCTGGGCATTTCAGTATAAATTACAGTATTGAACTTCATATATATTGTGTAATCCATGCTTATGCATCATATTTCTGATAGATAAGTTGAGATTAGGCATAAAAATCAGCTAAATTCTTGACTTGACTGTGTCCATATGAGACAGCTTGACGTACAAATTGGGATGGACTACCATGTCGCCTCTCTTACTGATATTTTTGAAGCTGCCTTCCTCAGAAAAGCTATGAATAGAAATTAAATGATATTTTGATTATTTTTGGCGATAGGCTATTATGAAGTTTTGAAAATGGTCATTATTCATGAGAAGATTTGAAAATGGTGTCCTCTCATTAAAGGCCAATTAAGTAGTGTTTGAATATAGAGTCACATCATATTTATGAAAATATTTATGAAAATACACAAACCCTAATATGTGTTGAATTCTACTCAGCATATCACATCTACGACCAAGTTGAAGAGCTGCCTGAGTGGAGCTGTGTAGAGCTGAATGTGAAGATTGTTGCTGCGATCCAGACAATTGTTGCTAATAATTGTTGCTACTAATCACTTGATTTTGCAGGAGTATATAGTCTAGTGTTTGATTTTTTGTGCACTTATATCCTTTGCACACTAATATATTAGCTTCTGGTGTCTCCACATATTGTATAAAAGGAAATGCTGCTGTATATTTGAAGCTCGTGATTGATATATTTTGTATACTAAAGAAGCCTGTGTATGCTCACCTGAAGTTGAGATTGTAAATCACCTTGGCAGAGACTGTAGACCTGCAAGGTTCTTATTTTTTCTATTTCTCTTTGTCATATCAAGTTCATTATTACACTAACAGTTGTAAAGATGCTATCTTTGGCATCTAGTATTGGTGCTACCCTAGCTGGCAAAGACCAATCCAAAGACCCTTCCAAGGGAGATTGCAGCAAGAGAGGACCAGGAAGAAGAAGAAACTTCAGAGGCAGAGGGGGCAGAAGCAAAAGATCAGATTTGCAGTGTAAGCGTTGCAGAAAGACTGGGCACACATCAGATCAGTGTTGGGCTTCATGGGATTCCATCAAAGACAAGCACAACCAGAAGAAAGATGACCAAGATGCTAGTAAAACTTCTGATTCTTGTATTGTTGCACATTGTAATCTTGGATTTAATGAAATGACTTCTCTTTCCTCTTATAAATATTGTTGGCTACTTGATACTGGTGCAACATCACACATGACATTTATAAAAGACTGTTTTGAAGAACTGAATGAAACAATAGATGGCATAGTTTACTTTGCAGATAAATCAAGTATTAAACCAAAGAGAATGGGCACCATTCGACTGAGGATGCCTGGATTCCCTGATTTCTTGTTGAAGAACGTTCTCTATCTTCCAGAGTTGCAGAGAAGCCTGCTGTCCTTGGTGGAGATTCGATAGCAAGGCCATTCCATCCACATGTTTGATGGAATCGTTGAAATAAGAAAGTCCTTTGACAACCAAGTCATCATGACTGGATATGAAGATGGGAAGCTGCTGAAGCTCAAGGGTTTGTCTGCAAGATTTCAGAACTATGCCTACCTCTCTCAGCATGGAGAAGTTAATATGTCATCTAGCTCATTGTGGCATGCAATATTTGGTCATATAAATTATAACAGTCTTCGTTTCTTGAGAAATAATGGTGTATTTGGCTTGCCCACCATTCCTAAAGAGAAGAATAAATGTGATGCATGTATTTTAGGGAAACATAGTAAGCTGCCATTCCATGAATCTAATTTCAGAGAAAGTAGGAAATTAGAGTTAGTACATTCTGATTTGTGTGGCCCAATGCCAACTCCTTCAGCAAATGGCAACAAGTATTTTATGACATTTGTTGATGACTACTCAAGAATGTGCTGGACATACTGTTTAAAGACAAAATCAGAAGCATTTCAAACATTCAAAGACTTTCATGCATTGATTGAAAAACAAGCACAATCAAAAATTGGTACACTTCGTACTGATAATGGAAAAGAATACACTTCAAATGCTTTTGAATCGTATCTTCGTCAACATGGAATTGCACATCAGACTATAGTTCCCTACAATCCTCAACAAAACGGTGTAGCGGAGAGAATGAATAGAACCATAATGAATATGGTTCGCTCAATGATGTTTTTCAAAAATGTAAAACTAATGTTTTGGGGTGATGCAGTAAAATTTGCAGCATATTTGAGAAATAGAAGTCCATCAAATGCACTTGATAAGAAGACTCCACATGAAATGTGGTTTGGCCATCTCCCTTCATTCAGGCATCTCAGAGTTTTTGGTTCTACCTGTTATGCCTTGATTCCGAAGGAACAAAGAAACAAGCTTGGTGCTCCAAGCAGAAAGTGCATTTTCCTGGGGTACGAAGAATACTCCAAGGCATATCTTTTGTATGATGAGGTAAACAAGAAATTTGTTATTTCCAGAGATGTCATTTTTCTTGAAACTAATAAAAATGACCAGTCCATTGAGAGACAGCTTGATCATCTGGAAAATTATCCTCATCCAAAGAACTATTATGAAAATGAATATGAAATTCCAAACCTTGAAGGGGGGATTCCTATTCTGGATCAACCTTTGGAATTTATATATGAAGCACCAACTCCCCTGCATGAAGAAGTTCCTGCTACTTCACTTGAACAAGAGGTTCAACTGGATGATGTGATTGAGAGAATTGAAAGACTCTCAATCAATGATGAAGCTCCACCAGCTGATCAACCAGGACCATCACGGAAGATTCCTAAATGGGCCACAAAGACACTTGAAAGTGTCCATCTAAATGAATTTCGAAAGACGGGAACAAGAAGTTCGAATAGACATGGAGGAGAAGCAGATAATTCAGGTGGTGACATGGATGTATCATTTGATTGTGAATTTAATTTATCTGCTAACTTTGAACCAACTTCCTTTGAAGAAG